>JAADVB010000029.1:0-110817 GCA_023334545.1 Salisapilia sapeloensis
CTTTCGCACCCTTCAATAGGATAGGGTATACAATACGGATAGGATATATCAAACGGCAGACCCCGTGAATTTATTCCGATAGAGACTTGCCTAACTGTTGCAAATCTCACACGGATCACGCTACAGTGAGCACGGTGACGGTAACCTCAATTTAAACGTAGGATAGAGTACGAGAGACGAGATGTATTAACAACATCTAGCGGCATCTCTATTGCGGGCACCAAACACCTGTTCTTGCACTGGTAATTTGGCAGGAAAGTTATATTGAAGCGTTTCGTTCGGTTTCCAATGGTTAGCGGCAAAGCAAGATCGGCGATTCTCAACGCGGAATTGCCCGATTCGATTCTCGTTAATAGAGCTACAGCTACAAAAGATGAATCCTCAATTATACCAAATTGGTATTCGGCGCGAACACAGCCATACTGCTCAGCTATCGCCTACTTGACACTACTCACAGATGCTACCCAGTCTACCTACTCGAACCGAAATGGCTTTACAGCACTTACGAGTAAGCTGAAGTTTAGGTAATTTCGGTGTCCATGCGAGTCTTACCAAGTAGACGAGCATAGCTTTTAAGGAGCAGCTACAAGATGACGAATCGTAAAAGTTTTCGACTTTGTGACCATAGTGTGTTTAAAATGCGTCAAGCTGGGTGAGAAATCGTGAGTTCTCCAGGTAACCAAATTTTGCTTGAACACAATGTATCACGATCATTTAAACACGGATTGTATTACTTTAACTAGTCTATTTCCACTCCACTGTCGAGTTTTTTAAGACTTTGAGCTATGCATGCAAATTGGATGGTAACACCCCTTGCGTGATGATAGAGGTGAAAGAAGCGACTAGCAAATATACGATGAATGCTGCCATCTTAGCTTGTAACTACTTTCAGTCCACGCAAGTTTGCAAACAAGAAAATCGATTAAAGAAGACGTTTTGTGCATTTTTCATCAAGTATGGTAAGCTGACGCTATAGTTGTGCTGTACCCACGCTTGAATAAATCGCTTCACCAATAGAACGCAATTACCGCCCACAGTTCAATTTCTTTTTCTTTTCTTTCGTTGACAACAACTTGGACAAATACAAATCGAGATGGCATTGGCCGTCGGGTGGAGTGAATTTGAGGACGATGCGAGTGGCCGCAAGTATTATTACAACAAAAAGACAGGCGAAAGTAGATGGGATCCTCCTGTAGAGGAAGATGATGAAGAGAAAAACACTCCTGCTACTCACAAATGGCTTCGATATTCAGATGACGCTACTGGTGCATCCTACTATTATGACGTTGCCACTGGCATAACTCAATGGGAGTGCCCAGATGAGTACGTTGAAGGAGAGCCTGGTATGCCATTTGCCAAAGCTTTATTCATTCGATCAATTTGCTCACATCGGCTCCATAAAAATTGTAGACAATGAGGACGAAGAGACTTCAGATAATCCAGAAGAAGAGCAACCAGTTACCAAGGAAGACAGTGGAAAGAACAAGGAAGAAACAAAGCAAGTGGTAAACACTGAAGTCGATTCTACAGAAGTTGTAGAGGAGAACGTGGATACAGAAGCAGAATCTACGAAAGAGCCGAGCGAGTCAGAGGGTACTCTCGAATGGGTTCGGCATATCGACATTACGAGTGGAAAACCATACTTTCACAATCTCACTACGAATTCAACGACATGGGAGCAGCCCGTTCGATTCGTCGATGCGTCCAAAGTACAACAAGGACAATCGTCTCAGTACAAAAGCTACGTCCAAAAGGTCCAAAAGGATCAGATGACGCAAGGAACCCAGCAGGTAGTAGACCCAAACGGACATCTAGGTCGATTGAACTCTGTTCTGGGCAATATCAACACTTCATCATCCACTGGAGCCGAATGGCAGCAGCATGTAGATCCCCACACCCAAAAGTACTACTATCATAACGCTGTCACCGGGGTCACGCAGTGGACGAAACCAGACGCACCTATCCAGTCCGCCGTACGTCTCGTCAATACCTCTCCTTTTTCATTCATTTACTCACTCCTTGCTAGTTGGCAGACTGGTTACCAGCTACTGAGGCGGAGGAAGTGGTGACAGACAAGGCAGTGGACGGTGTTCACTACGCCGCACAGGCCAAGTTTAATCGACTCACGGGCAAGTATGAGCAGCTCGGTGGAGACGATTACTGGGCTGCGAATGGCATTCCAACAGACCGAGCAGATCGACAGATGAGCCACTTCTTTGACATTTCCCAATTGGAACAAAATCGAGCAGAAGCACAGAAGAAGAAAGAGAAGCTGAAGCGAAAGAAGATTGATTGGAAAAAGCTGACGCAAGAGAAGAAAGCCAAAAAACAGAAACAGAAGAATGAATGGCTGTTTGTGGATTAAAATCTAATTCGTACGTGCTTACTCCACCACATACTCGTCCTCACTTGCATCGTCTTCCATATCTCCATTTCGATTTAAACCATTCGTTTGTTGTCTATAGTTATAGAGATAAGTTGGGATGATAAAGTGTAGAGATGAGATAGGTATACGTTTCTTGGAGCTGGATTTCCATTTCTACGTCTCGTTCCAGATCCTCAAACACCACCTTCTTTGGACAGCCTACATCACTTCATAAGTACCAATCTTTACCTTTCTATTTATTGAAGGTACCTCCAACAGGACACTTGTGACTGCGTTTGAGATGGGAAAGGATACCCTGCTTTGAGTACGTGTGATGGCATTGTGGACTATATCCAGACGAATTAGAATCCCTTTCGTACTATACATCGACTACGATATACTTTTGGAGTGGTTCAGTCATCACGAGCTGTGTCACGGGGCAGATCATACTGTGATTACTCTCTGATCCCTGGAGTACCACATCCTGATTCTCATCTTCTGCCAATTCGATCTGTAGACGATAGCATAAGCACTTTCAATCATCTTTATAACTATACTAGACATACTCCAGCTTTATCACAGAACTTGCGGTACATTGGATGCTGAGCATATTTCACTCGAGGTGTTCTCAAGCCATGCTGAAGAGCTTTCTCGACTTTGGCTTGGTCCTACTTGCACGACTGATGAGATATGGAGCACGCATGCAATTATAACCACATACCAATTTGCCGCTATTGACTTGACCTTCCAACTTTTCAATCTCTTTCTTATAGTTAGTCAACCGCGTCTCCAAAACAGCAAACTCTTTCGCTGTTTTCTCCAACTTCTTCCGCTGACTTGCTTCATCACCGACATCCTTGAGCAATTCAGCACTTGCTGCCAGCGAATTCAAACCCTCAATCGTGTATTTCAGCACTTCAGCTTGCTGCTTCTTAGCTGTGAATAAAGCGCTCTTGGCAGCAGTCGGCAATGCCAATTGGATTGACCGCTCGAGCTCTGCCTCGTACTCAGCCATGCTACTACCCAAAATGGCGGGAAAGATAGTTAACGGTTAAAAGTTAGAAAGATAGTCATCCCCTTCCAAAGAAAAGAAAAAGAATATGGATGCAGGAGCTGCCGGTCTCGAGCAGTTTACGCTGCTAGCAAAGAACGCTCGAGGACGTGCTTGCGTGGCATTAATCCAGCAAGTTCTGTCGAATAAGAAGCTGTTTGTTTTCCGTGAGCTGCTGGAGACGCCGAATGTGCAGGCACTCCAAGGCACGGAGCATGAAGGATATTATAATCTACTGCAGATTTTCTGCTACGGACAGTACCAAGACTACCTAGGTACATCCTATCTAGAGGTTATACACTAGGTCATATCGATAGATTCTTGTGTATAGAGAAGAAGAATGAGCTACCAGAGCTGACAAACGAGCAAGTGGATAAACTGCGAAAGCTAACAGCCGTCTCCCTCGCCCATGAAAATAGCGTACGCATAACTGCATCATACATTCTATTGCAATCACGAGCATCTTATGCTGGACCATAGATGGTGCCATACGAGACATTGATGTCGAAATTGGGTGTTCAAACCTATCGGCAGCTAGAAGATATCCTCATCGACACCATCTACTCGGTACATCCTACAACTATGCCCTAGAAGTGTACAACTCATGCTAAATGCCCTTCTTAGGGACTTTTACAAGGGAAATTGGACCAAAAGTCCAAAAGTTTTGTCGTCAAGTTCGCAGCTGGACGTGACGTCCAACCTTCGGATCTTGATGCTATGGTCACGAAGCTCCAGAAATGGTATGCAGAGTCTCTGGGAAATAGTAGAGTGTGTATCCGGACTAAGATCATGGATGCGATAATAGGAAATCCGAAGCCTCTACCATTACGACTCGTATCGATACAATCCTAAAGCAGGCTGAAGAGACGGAAGAGCAAGAGCGGCAGCGGGAAGAAAACTTGCGATCGAAAGTCGGAACAAAGCCATCCAAAGGCAATCGAGAGAAGTTTAACAGCGTCTACGATGGCTCTGATGGCTACATGAATCCATCGTCTCGAATGTATTTATCCTTCATACCAAATCAAGTAGACTCTAGTGACGAAGTAATTTTATACTAGGGGATCTGGACGGCATGGAAAGCAACGTATGCAGTCGATGGGCCGTCGCAACAAGTAGATCACTACGCAAAAGAAAAATATTTTGATCTAAGAAAACTTTTCTTTCCTTGACAACATATTTTACAATGAACGGACGAAAGCGGTTCATGCCATCGACGAGTACTTCTATTCCCAATGGAGCCGTCAAAAAGCCTGCTACCTTGAATCTACAAGAAGTGAGGAGAAAACTGCCTATTTATGAACACCGGAGTGTTATTGTAAATGCTGTGAAAGACCATCGAGTGGTTATTCTAGTTGGTGAGACTGGAAGTGGGAAAACGACGCAAGTACCACAGTTCCTATGGGAACAAAACAATCAAGGGAAGGTTGCAATTACACAGCCACGACGTGTAGCTGCCATCTCCGTTGCACAGCGTGTGAGTGACGAAGTGAATCGTGATCAGCTCGGTGGTGTTGTTGGCTATAGCGTCCGTTTCGATGACACTACTTCCTCCAAGACAAAACTAAAATTCCTAACGGACGGTATGCTCTTGCGAGAAGCTCTCTTGGATCCTTCTCTCCAAAAGTATTCCGTCGTAGTGTTGGACGAAGCCCATGAACGTACTCTCCAAACAGACATCCTTTTTGGTGTTGTTAAACGAGCTTTAAAAAAACGATCAGACCTGCAAATAGTCGTTATGTCTGCAACGTTAGATGTACAGCTATTCCAGCACTTTTTCAAAGATCAAAACCCGGGTATCGTCCGTATCCCAGGACGAATGCATCCAGTCGACGTCTTCTACACACCTCAGACCTTACCAGACTACCTCGACGCTTCTCTTGTTGCTATTCTCCAACTACACTTGGACAAGAAAGACAATGGCGCCATCCTTGTTTTTCTCACGGGGCAAGAGGACATTGAGACGCTGGATGCGTTGCTGGAAGACTATGCTCGCACTTTACCAGCAGACGCACTCAAGCTGGAAGTTTGTCCGATCTTTGCAGCAATGCCTCGAGAGCAGCAGATGAAAGTGTTTGAACCGGCGACACAAGGTGTACGCAAAGTCATTTTGGCCACGAATATCGCAGAGACGTCCATTACCATCAACGGCGTTCGATACGTTGTCGACACAGGTCTTGTGAAGAAACGCTCGTTCGTGGCAAAAAGTGGTATGGAAATGCTAGTGAGCGAACCTATTTCCAAAGCGCAGGCTTGGCAGCGTACTGGTCGAGCTGGACGTGAAGCCCCCGGCGAGTGCTATCGGCTATTCCCGGAAGACACGTTTGAACAACTACCGGAACGAGGTCTTGCAGACATCCAACGCGTGAGTCTCGAAACAGTCGTTCTGCAGCTCAAGTGCATGGGTATTGATAACGTCCTGACTTTTGATTTCATTGAACCTCCTCAACGCACATCCTTAATCAAGGCGATGGAGAAATTGTATGCGCTAGGTGCGTTTGATAAGACTGGCAAACTGACTGAGAGAGGGAGACAGATGGCAGGACTACCGGTGGAGCCTATGTACGCTGTCATGTTGCTCCAGTCGACCGATCTGGCTTGTGCAGAGGAAGCGCTGAGCATCGTGGCGATGTTGTCCGTGGAAAGCATCTTCTACTCTCCTCGTGACAAGAAAGCGCAAGCTGCACAGTCTCGAGCACGCTTCCAAGCTTTCGAAGGAGACCAGATCACGCTCCTCAACATCTATAACGCGTATGCACAGACCAGTTCCAAGCAGCAACGCAAGTTCTGTAGGGACCATTTCTTGAACCATCGAGCACTCCAGCGTGTGGACAATGTCCGAGATCAGCTCAAGCACTACTTGGAGCAGCTTCAGCTTCCAGTCGAAACAAGCCTTCCGGATACTGTTCCTGTACGAAAGAGTATTGTCGCTGGCTTCTTCTTGAACACAGCTATGCGCACTGCGAATCCAGACGTGACAACGCATGGCGGAGGAAAGACAGCGTATAAGACGATGGGATCAGGTGAAATCGTCAAGGTCCACCCGTCATCTACGTTGTTCATGAGAAACCCACCTCCTAAGTTCACTGTATACAACGAGCTCGTGTTCACTAGTCGGCATTACATTCGATCTGTGCTCGTTGTCGAACGGGATTGGCTCGTGGAATTAGCTCCAACATTCTTCGCACCGACGAAACAGGCTCAGCAGTAGGTAGTTTTCTTTCATCTTTGACATTTTTACAAAGACTTTGAAAAAGCGCTTTGGAGAAGAGAGCTATATGATGTAAAATCAAAGCATGTAGCGAATGCTGGTAGTCTTTGAACTTACATCTTTGTCATCTAGTCTCGTTCATGACTATGGTTGCCATGTGACCAATGTCAAGGTTACTACTAGTGCGTTCATTCGACAGTTTCTTTGGTTAGTAGATAATTTGAATCTAGAGCTGATCATGGTGTTTTGAAATGTCTGTAGATAGACTTAATACGATTCAATGCCGAGGCTTATGTCGACACTGGTGAGTAGTCGAGTATCTTGGTACTCGACATGATATTGCTGGTATTTGTCTTTGCTTGTTGCACAATAACAATTGGACTAAGAGAGCTACGCCAGGGAAGCCATTTGCATAAGAGTCTGTCTCTCTTCCGGAAATAACTCGTTAGTTGGGCAGATTCCAATATGCAACACGTAATTGCGCAGTCTGGTCATCGAAACAGTTGACGTCTTACTCTGACCGCTCTTTGATGCAACCGCTCCAGCGTGCTTCAAGGAAGACATTATCACTAGCCCAATTTCAAATTAAATTTAAGAGCTAGGAAACCATTTCAACATCTTTCAGGAAAAGTTGTCTCAATCCGTTCCTTTATGCTGATCGCCAATGCCGACATTTCGATGCTAGAGGATCTACGATCTACGATAAAGCTACTACTGCTGTGCACTTCGCACTTGCATTGTTGTACATGAACGACATTGCAGCTAAAAAGCGCAAACTCGAGCATTCTGCCAAGTTACCAATACATGCGCCAATTGCGACAACGATGACAAGTAAAACAGTATACACTTTATCGACACACTCGCAATCCAGTATTGGAAATGGATCGCAGTGAGCAGGATTTACAGCGAGGTATACGTAACATGAACAGAGACCTCAATGATAAATACCGAAGAAAGTTACACTGGTCATCATTGTAACGGATCAAGCAAAGTCGAAATATCTTAGGGCAATCCTCTCCAAAAGTTCTCGCCAGATAATTCCGACTTTGCGCAAGGAAAGTATAGTTCGGATAGAAACACCAGTTGGCACGTATGGACGATTCGCTTGGTATCGCCGACGCATGCGTGCTCAACTACTTTTGCCAATTCAACTAGCAGGAAGGAAGCCACGTCAGACGATCTCTATATTAGCAAGTCACTGCCAACATGCAGAACAAAGATGGGAGTGGGCTAGGCACGACATTTATTCTTCATGAGGCAGATCCTAATATTTAAACAGAGGTTGGCATGGAATACCACGCCCGGCACAGCTGTAAGCGCTTTCTAGACACTACGGGAAGGAATTGTCATGCCATCATAGCTCCGACTCATTACGTTCCTCGGCTTTTCAATCAACGACAATGTTTACCGATAATACAGCTGACGGATATTGTTGTAGGCATGCAGTCCTATTTGAAATAGAAATTACGAAGCGAGAAAGAGAGCTTTAGAAACGAAGATATGAAAGCGAATAAGATAGTTGATATCTTTTAGGCGCTTATACTGGTGACGTGGCATCTAGCTTTCGTCTTTACGTGGACATTACGAAAGCAAACTTCGTGCGTTTGGAATACCGTACTGAATAAATGAAGATGGGAAGAGTAAAATATACACTCCTGCGCCCTTTTACATCAGTATCTTGAATACAACTCTGCAAGTACCGCCATACAGTTGCATTTGGAGTAGCAAAGATGGTGCTCCGAAAAAAGTTATCAGCTTTCGGAGCGTGGCAACGGCGGTCAAGACAGTTTTTCAATGCCTGTCGAAGCCGTGCAAATAGGATTGTACCTCATTAAGCACGCTTAGTCAATTCGTTAGTAAAATTTAGTAAGAGTAGTGACTAGTCTGAAGCGATTCTGCCACGCATAATTCTTTGAATTTATGGAGCTCGTCACCGCCATATCATAGCTGCAGTCGCATCCAACGCATGCTGAGCTGTGCGTCCAAAGTAAATGACAAAACTCCTACCAACGAATTCAGTTCACCCTTTCCCATCTGTGTCGAAAAGACGTTGCTCGCAATTCCCATCGCCACGATGGTAGCACAGAAAGTTTAGTATGAAGGCGTGCGAACGACCGGTTGACGATACGCCATCGTAGTAAGCTCATCTTGGCTTCTATCCTGATAAGCCAGTGCTTTACCTTCCTTACATACTTTTTCCTAGATGAAAAACTTCCTTCCGATCGTTCGTAGCTTTCGGAAAACCACGTGTTGAGCTGTCACACTGACAAAATGTATGCAGCCACTTGACTTCCACTGGACCAGATGGTGGAGTCGATAGGGATAAGCGAGAGGCATGCCCAGATCTGAACAGCACAATTTCGTATCGTAGGCCGAAGACAGAGCTGTCATGGGCGCTGCTTCCAAAGACCCGACATCGAGTGAGTTCCATGTATCGTCCGTCGCTTCCGAGCCTCGCTTCCAGAATATGGAGCCTGAACCGACGGTCCTCCAGGCCGAAGGAGCTGGTTACATGTACTCCACACCCGTCCGAAAACAGTATAAACGCTGGCCATACGTCGTCGTCACAACTTGCTTCCTCGTTGCATTCTACGCCTACCTTTATGTCCAACTGCCCGAGTATCGCGTCGGATTGCGCTACTCCCTCAACATGCTCTTTGGCTCGGAAGTCGAGGACCGCGAATGGGTCGGTGGACACCGAGAAATCGTCGACTTTGTCTTCGTCTATGCACTCATTGGTCTTCCGACAATGATCGGAGGTGCTGCCTTAGCTGGTGCGAATGCACTCCCACCCGTTCCGACAGGTCTCCACCGAACATTGATGCGCTTCATGAAGCGAAAGCTCGTTCCAGCACGCACGAACCTGACGTATGCCGAAAGCTTCTGCACCATGCTGTACCTAGGATTAAATGCAGTCTGGTTCTCTGCTGTCTTCACACGCACAATGGCATCTCAGAATCCTACGGGTGATCCAATGGAACCAATGTCCGCGATTAAAATGGTAGGCTACGTCCTCGGTTTCAACGCCGTCCTCGGTTTCTCCGTCATCGCGTTGCCTGCCACGCGTAACTGCTTCTGGTTTATGTCCGCTGGTGTGGACTACGCCCACTCGATCAAATACCATCGGTGGATTGGTTTCTTAACGATCGGATGTGTCTTTGCTCATGTCCTGCCGTACTACATCGATTGGATTTCCAAAGGCATCTTCCTAGAAGTGTCCTTCCCATGTTTCAATTGTGACATTGGAGCCGACGGCAAGCATCGACTGGATATTTTCGGTGGCCAACTCGCCTTCTTCAGCTGTGCCATCATCCTCGCAACATCTCTTGGCCCCGTCCGTCGTCGCTTCTATTCCATCTTCTACTACTGCCACCATCTCTTCCTCCTCGTACTCGTCGGCATGACACTCCACTTTGGTTACTTTGTCATTTGGATGTACCCGTCTATCTGCCTCTACGTCATGCACCGCATCCTCTCGCGCAGCCAAAGCTGTGCACCGACGGAACTCGTGGAACTCGAAGCCATCCCCGGTGACCTCACTCGTATCGTCTTCCGTCGTTGCCCTGGAAAGTCTGGTCTCTACCATGCTGGTCAGTTCATCTACCTGCGCATCCCAGCCTTGGCAACCGCAGAGTGGCATCCATTCAGCATCAGCTCTTCTCCGATCGAATGGGACAACACATTTACCGTTCATATCAAAGCTGCTGGTCCATGGACCACTGGGCTCTATGCTCTTGCCGAACAAGCTCGGGAAGAAGAGAGACCTCCTCTCGTGTACGTCGATGGTTTCTACGGTAAAACGTCCGACGACTTCCAGCACTACCCAGCTCTCGTCCTCTTATGCGGTGGTATCGGCAGCACGCCACTTATCAGTATGCTCGGTAAGATTCTTGACTGCATGTCGACGGGCGATCCCGCCGTCCGAAACCTCCACGTCTACTTCCACTGGACGTCTCGTGAGATCGCCATCTTCCACGAGTTTGAGCCGTTGCTAGATGCGATCGAGGCCTTTGACCCGACGCACAGTCGCATCCGCGTCAGCCTCCACTTTACTGGTGACCAGCATAACGCTGTGTCCAAAATCCCGGAGACGGTACCGCTGAAGCCGCTGGAGGACACGCAAGATGTCCCGAAGCGACCGTTTGCACAGGCTGCAGTTTCTGCTCCTCGACAAATGGTCCTCTTCTTCGTCGTCTTTACCGCCAGCTTCTTCTGTGTCCTGCTCATGCGACTGGGATACCCTGTGCTTGGCTACCATAACCAGCAACAGCAGTTGTGGCCACTTCAGCGTATTCTCGAGCTTCTCTTGATGATCGGTGGCGCTGCTGTCGGCTGGATCGTCGTCTTGACGGACAACCGTCCGAAGGCCAAGTCGGAGGCACAACGAGCTGTTGAAGTGAACTCCTTCAGCGAACAAGCGGGATTACACCCGAATGACGACAATCGACCGACATACTCGCACTCGCTGGAGCTTACAGAAGTTGATGATGCGTTCAAGCACCCAGTCCTCCGTACTCGACTGAATGTCAAGGAAGTGTTCAATACGGTCGTGGAAGAGCAGTCGACGAACTATGCGATTGCCACGACTGGTATCGGCACTTGGGTGTGTGGTCCGACGGGGCTGATTAATATGGTGGAGAACGAAGCAGCAAACTTTGCTGGCATCTTCGACGTCCACTCGGAAGAATTTGAGCTGTAGAAGTCGTGGTCTTATTATTTTGTTCCAAGCGTAGGAAAGGCACGAAGCTTGTTCGTTGCCACATGGAATACACGACCAGTAACGTTTTTGTTTTCCTTATCCCATCTTCACTCCCAATGGTTTCCATCTACACAACAAACTACCTTTACCCTCGTCATGACGAAATATCATACATGCATGCCCTTGAAATCTGTAGATAGGAAGGAGATGATAGCTAGTAGAGATGAGAGAAGGATAGAAACGGATGCAAAAGGAAGTACACGATATTTAGCCCAACTGACAGCCGAAGCTGTGCTCTTCAGTTTGTATTTCTTGGAATATGCGCCCGACATGTTCATTTACCGATGCCAAAGTTACTTTTCATGCATGCATAAAAAGCAGCTTACTACCAAAGAAAAGGAATGTGGCTTAGACGCGGCTCGGGTAGAGCATGACGCGAACGCTGGCGCTGATGGCCGACGGCGGGAGGTTGCGCGTGAACTTGGCGCGAACGACACCGTTGTTACCGTGGGCACGGCAGACCTTGCCCCAGATCACACGGAACTTGCTGCCGTTCTTGGCAGACTTGCCCTTGTAGATGTAGGCGATCTTCTTACCGAGGTAAAAGTCCACGTCGTTCTTGTCCTGGAGACCCTGGATCTTGATCAACGCAGTGTGGTTGTACTGCGTGTGGAGGTTGCTACAGAATCAAACGTAAGCTACAACACTTTATATCGTATAAACTAGAAAAACACACCGCTTGTAGCCAAGGAACACTCCTTTGACGTAGAGGCGAGTAGGCTGACCGGTTTTAGCGACCATGGTAAATAAATTCCTGTGCACAGAGGACGTTAGCAAGGTATCACTAGCGATGCAGTCCATGACGTGGTCATGGGGACAGCCGCAGAGAGAAGCTCTCGGTCTGAATTGCCACCCATGGGACTGAAAGTCGAGAAAGGTAGACGTACCAGTCGGTTGAATAGCACGAGCGAAGGACTAGTGAATAAGCTCTTGGGCTGTTCAAAATGTCCTGCAGCCAGTGATTGGAGCGGAGAGGTTGAGACGATACCAGACGCTGCCGGCCACATGGTCCACTCGAACTGGTACCGCGTACCATACGTGAACCACCTGACTTCCACCGCGTCCTCTGCCTTTGCTGGCATTCGATCCTACGGTCTACCAAGTAGCTCTTAATAGAAGAAGAGAGTACGTGTGGTGTACTGTCGTGTGTTTTCTTATTTTTAGACGGAAGACTGTGTATGGAGTATATAGATTTTGTACGGGATGTTATCGACTATCTGTAGTGGCACTTTAATGGATCAGAAGAAAGGAAGAGGATAACAAGAGATCGGAACTGGAAGGTTGCCATGCTCTGTTCATCTTATTTAGCCCTGCAAACGAATGCGTCGACGATCAAGCACCGAGATTCAAATGGGTCTACACAGCTTAGAAGCGGAGCTTCTTGAAGAAGAAGTTAACACCAGCAGCCTTCTTCTCGGACTTGATGTCGGCCTGGTTCTGGTAGCTATTGAAATAGATAGAGATTAGTCTTGTATTTCTACAAGAGACGTATATCAGGTGGACGTACCGCTCCTCGAAGACCTTCTTGATGGTCTTGCGAGACTCGACGCGCTTGTCCTGGTCGTTCATGACCTCATCGTCGAGGACCTTCTTCAGGTCGATGTCCGCCACATAACGCGTAGGCATGATGTGGTTGTAGTTGACGTACTTGACGAACGGCTTGACCTTGGTCTTCTTTTCCACCTTCTTCTTGCTCATGGCACGCGTAACCTTCTGCGGGTAGCGGTCAATGCCAGCAACTATTCATTACCACATCAATTCCTCTGCTATAAAGCCACACTCCATCGCAATATAAACATACCGATGCAGTGACCAAACTTGCGGTCGCCACGGCCTTCGTCAAAGGTCTTGACAACAATAGCCTTGCGGCCGGCGTATCGGCCGTTCAGCATCACGACCACCTTCCCTTGCTTCACACTACCATGACATTCACATCAATATCTCTAGAGGACCATACGCATGTCTCCTATAGCTTACATTCCCATGGTGCTTTGTAAGACGCAGTTCCTTTTGATAAGAGCTTGGGCTTTGCTACACCATTCCGTACAGCCATTCACTTTTCAGCCGTTTTCCACCAATCATCAGCACATCCATCCAATCATTTGCACCAATGAAAGAATCATGAGAAAATCTTGAAACGATGTAGCTGCTATTCCCGATTATCTCCTACTCGTCGTCGTCTTCATTCTCGTCAAGCGACCCGAGGATCTCTCGACGACCTCTTTCTTCCAACATACCACACATCTCATCGACACCACTTGCAGAGATCTGATTCGCATCCAGCTCTAACAACGTCAGTTTTGGACACTTGAGACACACTTGACTCACAAGTGCCACTGCTCCATTCTTGGTAATCTCGTTCCCGATAAACGATAGAGACGTTAGCGTTGAGAGACTGGAGCTTCCTAAAGCTTCCGCAAATGCACTCAATCCATCAGATGTGACTTCATTCTCATCCAACGCAAGTGTCTCCATCCGCAATTGCTTCTTCACGAACGTCGTCACGACCTCGAGTCCTTCATCCTCCAATTCATTGCCAGATAGATCCAAATGCACAAGCTGGATATCAGCATTCTCCAATGCATCCACAAGTAACTTGACACCTTCAATCCCAAGTCCAGCATCACGCAGTTTCAACGTCATCAAGTCCTTTTGATGATGAAGCGCATCCGCCAGGAACGCTGCACCTTCACCGCCAAACGAACAATCACTTAAATCCAACGATTGGAGACGTCGCAAGTGTTTCCCAATACTCCTAGCCATCTCTGCACTTGCTTCTTCACCAGCCCTAGCACTCGCAAAGCGTAGGAAGCGTAGCTCCGGTGTCGTATGCAGGACATTTGCAATCGCGAGACAACCATCCGCTCCACTCATGTTGTTATAAAAGTGGAACTCTTCTAAAGGAGCTTTGTTCTGGACGATCACTTCGTCTGCAATGACTTGCGCGGCTGCAGCAGAGATACCATTATTGCAGAAGAGGAGACGACGGAGGTTTGGTTGCGGGATCAAGAGTTGGAAGCATGCTCGCACCCCTTTTTCGCCCAAAGCGTTGTCACTTAAATCGATCTCATCCAGTTCCTGACCATGCAGTGGCGCACATAACGTCTCTAGCACACGCAACGCTTCAGCTTCTGGTCGACCGGCAATGACGTCGGCAAAGTCAGCAACTTTCAGACCGCTAAGACGTGAAAGCAAGTGCTTAGCAATCACTTGCGCACCGCCTTCCGTGTAGCTTTTACCACGTAGTGAGACAGAGTCAAAGTGCAAGCGAGATGTAGCGTCTAGTTCCACTGCAGCTTCCGTCAATAGAGCTCGTGCACGATCTTCATCAACGACTTCTCTTTCCGAATTGACAAAGGAAAAGGAACCACTAATGGGTTCACTCACGAGCGACAAGTTCTTTTCCAACATACTTCCCAAGTCGTCCATCGGTGAGGAACCTGGGAGAACAGTGGTGGAAATGGCAGACAGAGAAGCTGTCTCCATATCTTCACTAACGCTTTCCATATCCTCTTCACTTTCCTCTCCATCTTCATCATTATCTTCCAATGATCCAAGGACATCACTCTTCCCCGCTTTTTCTAACTTGGACATGATACTCGAGATACCATTCGAAGAGATTGCGTTCCCATCCATCTCCAATGACGTAAAGTTCGGCTTCTGGAGGATCGCGTCGACAATCGCGACGGCACCAGATGTACCGATCTCATTTACATTCAACACTAGTTTGTCCAAGTTGGGACTACTCGTCTTGATCGCACTCGCCAAGGTACGAGCTCCTTTGCTTTCAATCTCGTTCTCTTCTGCTTGGAGCACACGCAAGCCGACACATTTCTGAATGACTAAGGCCACGGACATCATGCCGTCCGGTGTCAAGTCATTGCCAGAAACGTCCAGCGACATGAGGTTGCTGCACGTATCGGCCAAGGCAGTCGCAATCGCATCCATGCCTCCGTCCTCGACACTTGCGTCACGTAGATTGAGCGACATCAAGTCGCGCATGCCTTCTACAGCCTTGGCAATCGCAACTCCACCTTCCTCTTTGAACGTATTGTCGCTCAAGTCTAGCTTCTCTAAGTGGTACAGACCAGCCAAGGCCTTGGCAAATGCCAAACTACCTTCTCTCTGGGCTCTCGTGGCAGAGAAACGGAGGTCTCGTAGCTCTGGAGATAACGGGAGTAGCTTCGCTAGAGCTTTCGCACCGCCATCGCCACTCATGTTATTGTAAAAGTGGAAGAGCTGGAGCTTGGTCGGTGTCTCAGTACCACGGAAGAGCAGCACTTCATCCACAATGACTTCCGCAGCAGCGGCTGAGATGCCATTGTTACAGAAATACAGCTCTTTTAAGTGAGCTTGTTCCTGGATCAGTCCAAAGCAAGCACGAACACCTTTTTCACCAAGCGCATTGTCACTCAGATCAATATGTTCGAGCTGTTTGCACGATGCGAGGGCGTCACAGAGCTGTTGCAGCACCTGCAGTGCTTCATCTTCCGGTCTCCCAGCAATAATGTCAGCGAAATCCACATGCGTAAGGTTTTTAAAGGCATCTAGCTCTTGCAAACGCTGGAAGAAGGATGCAAGGATCTGCGCAGCTTCCAACGTATAGCTCTTATTACGAAGTGAAATGTGGGTAAAGGACGGGGGAGTCGCGTCCGACAGGATTGAGTCATACGGAGCAAGCAACTCTCGAGCTCTGTCAGCTGACACGAGCTCCCTATCACCCGATAAGGATAACAACGTCGATCCGTCCATTCAAGTAGCTTCCTCTTGTTTTTCGAAATGAGTCAAAGAAAAGAAAACAGAAATCTTTTGTTATATGCAAATGACGTCCTACTTTGTCTTCCACTTAGTCGAAATCGATACTACGTCGTAGCTCTTGCATATACCCTCGAAGCAAGTCACGCACTTGGAGGAATGTAGCACAGCTCAAGATCGATGTAGATTCTACATTAGGTACGTTAGGTACATCCTATAAAGTGATTGACAAGCATAAGTACCTCCGTCCGTCGCATCGTCGGATTCGTAACTGCAAAAGCCGTATTGTTCCTGATAGTAATCCACACCAAAGAAGATGGCGACGAGCACGAGGATGAATAACAACGTGTACAAGGGGATGACGATGAAAAGCTGCTTTAGCTGGTCACGACGCACACGCTCGGCCTCTTGCTCCGCAACTTTAGCCAGGTGTTCCTCCCGTTCATTCAAAAGCTCCTTTAGTTCGTCGGAAACGGCCGTCTCATCCTCACTGCTATCATGTTCACTCTCGGTGGCATCTGACTCATCGTCAGAACTCGAGTTCGCGACAAAGTCCGAATCGTCTTCTTCTTCTGGAAACTCGAGCGACCGGAGCGGCTTATCTGCCACGTACATGCCCGAGGCACGTACTGGTTGGGAGGTAGTAGACGTCGTTTGAACTATATGGGTCTCACGGATGACGTATCCAGTGGTGCCAGCGGCTTCCGTAGTGCCAGTAGACCACTCTTGGACCTCTGCCTGCTCCTCTGCAGGTGTCATCGGCTGCTCCGGTGTGTTCTCCACGCTTGTCGTCGCAGTCAAGTATGCGCTCGACGTTTTCCTATTGCAAATGAATAAATACTTTTACAAACTTAAAGATGACTAGACGCCTACGTTAGTATCTCTCGAGCAATGTCATCTCCTTCCAAGGTTTCTGTGGACGTAGTCGGCTCTTCGACACTCTGCTGTACCCACGCCGAGTAGACCCTCTTCTAGTTCCAAGCACACGCGTCACTCATTTGAACGATACACGTATCTAATTCTATATAATACATTCGCAGCATCCTCCATAGACCCACTAAGCAATGCTTTGGACGTCCCAGCATTCGCAACGGACATATCGGCCGTCACGGACGGCTGCGGCCCAGTCGTCGTCCGAGCGACCTTTGTCTTGGGCTCCGTGTCATCCGACTCATGGAACTTGCGCTTGCTCGAGTTTTCATTCGAGTGACGCGCCACAGCTTCGTCTACACGCTTACGCCGAGCTTCCTCCGCCTCTTGCTTCGCCTGCGCCAGCTTCGATGACGCCATCTCGTTTTCGTGCGTTTTTGGTTTTTAAAATCGCAATTTGAACTCTTTTTGGTTTTAAAAATGTTGTTTAAATCGCTCTATGACGCGTTGTCAATCGTGAGATGACTTCAACGTCTGAAACTAGTGCTTGGACAGTCGAGTTGATACCGGCACCAGTGCCAGATAGAAGGAGTGGTTCTGGAAAGCCCCTGGTGTGAATCTCAATTGCATTCTCTGTGCCTGTAGATAGTTAGTAGTTGCTTTAAAATTAGAGAGAAGGAATGTACGTTGTGTGGTCGCAAAAATGCTGTCACTTGGCACAGCGGCGAGTCCCACGTGAATCTTGCCGGTAGACGAGATGGTGCCAAGGTAGGTGAGTTTGCAGTCATTTGCGACAGCATCGGCTACTTTTGAGTCGAAGCCTGAGTCTAGCTGTGACACTTGGTCTAAGAACGTGTCTACAGGTAGAGACAGCATCTCAGATGGGATCAATTCTTCCGTCTCGACGTCCTTTGTCTCGACATTCCATCCAATTTCCCGTGCCATAATAACCATTTTTCGAACAACGTCAGCTCCCTATTTACATTTATTGGTAAGAGCTACCTACAAAAAGAATATACAACCACTACGTACCGACAAGTCCTCTCGAGGATCGGACTCGGTGACGCCAGCGTTCATAGCTGACTTTAGCGCCTCACTAAAGCTCTTTTCACTACTCCAAGCATGGTGTTAATGCTATAGATACACATTTTATCCACATTCTCCTATACTTGTTCATTTCATCCAGGATGTGGCACATGGTACCACTGAGACTGCCACGTATCGAGTAGATCGTGTCCTCTGCATCGACTAATCGGCGTAACACGGTCATCACTGGCAACCCCGCGCCAACAGTAGCTTCATAACGTACAAGTAGCGATCGGTTTTCATCCGAAGAATCATCTCTCGTCAGGCTTTGATACGACTCTAGATCTCCTGCTAATGGGACTTTATTGGCAAAGACAAGACCAACTTCATCGCAACTAGATCGAGCACGAACTAAACTGGATGAAATACTGTCATCTGATGTGCAGTCAATGATAATGTATCGATCACATGCTCCACTTTCGATCAAATAGTCGACTGGTATTGCAGCGTACTCTGCCTCTGCAGCATGCTCGCTTTGCCAATCTCGCAAAGTTCCACGTTTAGATGCTTTCCATGTTGCAATGGATTCTAATTGATTGCCATCAAAACCTTCCAATGCATGTACAAACCCTTTTGAGTCACCAATCGCGACCACGACCTTATCCTTTCGCTTCGCAAGAGCTCGTACCAATTGACATCCAACGCTTCCCATTCCAACGACAACAATTCCAACTTTGATCTTTCTTACACTGTCATCTTGCCAGTCATCAAGGCGATCAAGCTGACTGCCAAGCAAGAAGCCGATTGCCAATGCCACGGAAGCTACAAGCGTCACCTTCATCGACGATCACTTGGCACCGTGCTAGCTTGTCACTTGTCTATATGCAACTCTCTCCTGTGTACGTGCATCGCATATCTTTCTACGATCTTGGACAGCAGCACCATGCTGCGCACGTCCATTCTTTCCAGGGATTCCATAAATCATTCCACGCAACGCCCCGTAGCTCTCGGACTGAAATCTAGAAAAGTGATATGATGCAATCGATCATGAAACTCATCCTCGCGGCAGCTCTTTACTCATCCGTGTCTGCAGCGACCACAGCCACTGGCGACGTCTTGGTTACCATGCCCATCACTGTCGATGGTAACATGCAAGATTTAAAGCTCTTGCGTGGAGAAACCGCGGAAGATGCGGCTAGATCTTTTGCCCGATCGCACGGCCTTTTGAACCAAGACGACGATGCCAAGGTCCAACAAGTGATTGACCAGCTCTCTAGTCTCCTACGTGACCAGATGAGTCAGATGCAGCAAGAGGAGCCTGCAGAGTCGAGCGAGACGCTTCCACCAGTCGAGATTACGCTACCCGTCACGGTCGAAGGTTACAGTGGTGAATTGAAAAAGTATCAAGGCGAGACGAGTGAAGCTGCCGTTGAGCGATATCTTTACGCCACTGGCTTCTCTATGGACGTCATGCGTCGAGTCTACCCACAACTCCTGACTGCTTTGAACGATCGCTTGCAACAGCAAGCTCCTCGTCAAGAGGTTTTCTCGTTCCCTGTCAGTATCGACGGCAAGGAAGTTGTCTTCCAGCACTTTGACAATGGCGATCCGACGCAAGAAGCGATCAGTACGCTACAAGCTGCTGGGTATCAAGATCAAGCACAGCTTGATCGCATGGCACCTCAAGTCGCACAAGAGATCACGAATCGGATCAACGCGCAACAACAACTCGTCGAGGCATTCCAAATGCCGGTTACGCTTGGTGGTCAGCAGCTTTCGCTAAGTCACTACGAAGGTCTTTCGGCTCAAGATTCTGCACGTCACTTCCTTTCTACCAACAACATCCAGGACGAAGCTACTGTCCAGGAACTCGTTCCTCAACTCGTACAGATCATCGAGAACCGTGCAACCGAGTTACAGCAGCAAGCAACGCAGCAAGCAACGCAGCCACAACGCTCTCCGTCCGTTATCTTGCCCATCAGTCTCGGAAACGACCAGCAAGCCATTCTCGAGTACTATGATGGCGATAACATTCAAACCACGGTGATTTCCTTCTTGAACGGTGTCGGTATGACTGCCGAGGACCCTGCCTTCCAAGGCAACGCTGAAAGACTTGTTGGTATGGTGCAAGAGCGTCTGAATACAGCGCAGGCGAAGGATACTACGCCACGCACCCCTTTGCTATCACTACCCATCACTCTCAGCGGTGTCACGTACGAGCTCCAATACTATGAAGGACAAGAACCTGGCGCTGTGGCACATACTTTCTGCAATGAAAAGTATAACGCTCTAGCGCGCGAGTTGGCAACTGCATTCGACGGCAACCAAGTGGCGGAGTGCTCCAACGTGATCCAAAACACCATCACTCAACGTCTCTCTGGTAACCAACAATCTGGTGAACCAACGTCCGAGGCGCCGAAGAAAGGAGATCTGCTCTTTACGGTCGACATCAACTTTGGTGAAGGCAATACGGTTCCGATGGAAGTGCATCGTAATGAACGCCCGGAAGATATTGCGAAAGCCTTCTGTAAGCAGCACAATGTGGATGAAAGTAACATCCCAGTGCTCGTGCAAGCGATTGAGAAGCAGCTCCAAGCCAACTAACTTCTTTTCGACATCTACAAGATGGAAAACAATACTCACGAAATGCTCCTTTGATTCCCACTTTGATACTTAACGCATTCATCCTATCCCTTTTATTACTCCAAGTCCATGAGTTGGTCCAAGTCGTCCATGTCACTCCCATACTCTCCACCAGACAAGTCGTCATACTCACTGTAGGCCGTATCCTCTGCATCCTCAACTGCCTCCATTTCTCCATGCGCAAGTGCCTCACCCATCATCCGAAGCGTGTTCCGAAAGTACGGTCGATAAAAGTTCCAAAATTCATCCACGTCCATATCGCTCTCGTCATAATCACTCTCATCGCCCTCACTTTCAGACCAATCTTTATAATCCGAGATCCGATGCCATTCTAACGGCTGAGATGTCAAGTCGGCAGTCCGAATGGCTTCACGTAGATGCATGTCTGGGCTTATGGTTAGCATCCAGGACAGAGTGAGGAATATAAGCAAAGGTCGTACCGATCACTTCAGTACAGGAAAAAGGTTCCTGTCCAAAGTTTACATGAATGCCATCGGGAGTATCGATGCCGATCACCGGATACCAATCGTTTGGCGGTAGTCGACTACGAGCAGACACATCTCCAGTAGCTATAAAGACGACAAATCAAGCTTTAGAAAGTTTTCTAATGCATAAACATCAAAAGAATGTACGATGGATCCGTCCGCCATTGCGCGTAAAGTGTGTCGCAAGCGTTCTCGAGTCTTCCTGCATATAGATGCCGCATCCGACAACGTCTCCAGCGCCATAAGGTCGACCAAAATCCGTTCCCTGCTCGGCACAAAGGAGAAAAACTTAGATATATAATCGCTAAACACATCTACAAGCTACCATACGCTTGCACTGTTATAATAAAAGCTGCCATCGTCACCATGATACCCCATGGATCGGGAGTCCCATCCAGGTTGTTTTCCATGAAGCAAGAACTGGCGTGTACCGAGTCCAATTGCAATCGTGTCTTCACTCTGAGGCGCGATTCGAATCGTACCAAGACCAGCAACACGTTTCGTGATTGATAGCTCAAAGTACCCTCCAGTCGTGAGTCCGATTTCATACCGGAGGTTGGATTCGTCCCTTCTTTGGACCACGATCGGGTGTAGCACATTTATGAAAGGGACGTTTGCTCGCACACTACGGTCGTCGCCAAGGATACGACCAGTGTAGGCAAAGTCCGTCGCGGTGTTACAACCAGGGTTGAGCCTTCCGTTCTCCAACAACGCTTCCACCCTGTAGAACATTAGCGCTAGACGTAACTTGTAGACTATTAACGTACCGTTGATTGTCCAATGTTTCACCCATACAATTACGAGTACGAAAGAGGTTCATCGTGGATGGAACACATATCATTGCATGCGTCAGGAGCTGGTACATGCGATTTTCAGAGCAATCCCTACGAAAGGGTCAGATACTTGGGCTAGAAAAGTATGTTCACAAGGCTTTACTTTGAAAATAACTTGTCAACTCCGGGAGCTAACTGAATTGGGATATCAGGAGCTAGAGCAAAATTGAGTTCTTGCCAATGGCGACGAAATAGCTCTTTCCAAATCGGAACGGTTGGCAGGATGTCCGTCGATATGCGTTTATACGCCACTGTAAACGCTTCTACGTCCTGTGCTGGCAGGTAGAGAAGTGTCTGTACGATTACATCTTGTATGTCCGGAAAAGGCATAGTCGACTTCTCTGTAGGTCCTGAGCGAAGGCTAGTACAACACTATCACTATCTCTTCCAAGCAAGTCGTCTTGATGTATTAATTAGCACATAGCTTTAATATTTATCCGGACATAGAAACTGTAATTTATATATAAGATTTCCAAAGAGTATTAAAATGTAGAGATCTTGAATAGCAGCAAGAACCTGAGTACGTCATATTACGCGAAGAGAGCAAGTGCGGATGCAGCTGTGCGACCTTCAGGATGAAATATTAGCACGCATACTAGGCATCTTAGGTACAAGAGATTTAGCAGCGGCTACAGTAGCGTCCAAGTATATTGCAGTGAATATACTGCCCAACTATCCCATATGGAAGGAACAATTCATCCGACGATGGCACCACATCAACTTTAACTTGCGACAGGAAGACGAGGAGATTGATTTAGTACTAAATGGGCATCTACGACGTCTATTCCCAGCGTATAATACATTCATAGCAGAAGAAAATGCGTTGTAATGACGAGTGATGTCGTGTAGGGAGTACTCCGAGAGCCGAATGTACCAAATACTGACGCATGGAATCCGACCGGTTCCTTCCAGCATGAACATTTACAGTCCACATGATTATACCAACCACTCTAGACTCAAGTACGCTGCTATTCTGTCTTTGACTATATAGAGAAGAACTTATATCGAGTACTCTAGCTTCGTAAACGCGAGTGCAGAGGATGAAATGGCGAATGAGTTTCCAGAGCGTGTGCGTGACTTTGCCTACGTAGGACAGACACTTGGTGATAATCGAACGGTACCGGCAAACTGCCCATTTCGGAAGAAATTCCATATCGCTGTCTTTCGACGACATGCGAGCAATAGCAATCGGCGTTTGTATCATGTTGGCCTAGTGACTGGTGGTTACTTTGAGCTGACCATTTCGCCAGACACCATTGCTATTGAAGCCAATCGTCACGGTCAGCGTGATACAGTAGCCATTGGAGTCGCTGCTTTTGGCATGCAACGTGGAAATACCATGCCAGGATGGCATCGACTGGGCGTATCCAACCCAGTGTCCATTGGATACCACGGTGACGACGGCCAACTCTTTGTCAACTCCAATGTGGTATGCCTATACCATGTCGATTACCAAACTCTGTTCTAAGTGTCGCTTGTATGGCAGGGACAACCGTTTGGACCGCACTTTAGTGTCGGAGACACCGTCGGCTGTGGCCTACATCGCAATCCGACGTTCTTTTCTACTCGAACTCGTCTACTGTTTACACTCAACGGACAAGAAATCCCACGTATGTATCAAGTCAACTCTTGTACTTTTCATAATGTCCTTCTAACGACGACTCATCTAGTCCCTGGTGGCCGATTGCCGCCACTGCAGAGAGATATGTACCCGGTCATTGGCATCGATTGTCTCAATATCATCTCGGTCAACTTTGGACAACGACCTTTTCTTTATGACACAATCGTCGGTAGGTATAAACATCAAGATATCTTCACGACTAGTACTTATGTAATGTCTAGACGAATTGTTTGAGCTTATGGACGACTTGAATGCGAGTCCCTTACGAGACATATACTGGCAAGCAATCAACGACGATTTGATGTTCCCTCAAGTCGATGAAAGCTTCCAAGCGCACGACATGGATGACTTTCCGATGCAACTTGGACCTGACATTGCTCAATTTACTCAATACCTCGTGCGTGAATAAAGATAACTCGATGGATTGTGAACGTCATTTTCAGCTGCATGCGTACGTACATGAGCATCCGACTATCTTTCCTCCTTGTTTATTTTCTGAAGAGGAGATTCTCGGAGAGCATTCAACTCTACTTTTAATGTTTCATTTTGACTCTGCAGCGTTCTTATTTGACGCCGAAGAGATGCTATCTCTGCATCCTTTGTATCATCTGAAGTTGCGGCCATGGATGTGAAAGCAGCGTTCGTAGCAGACGCCAAGTCCGCTCGTAGTCGTAATTGCTTTTGACTATCGATCATACTTCCTTGCACGTCTGGTTCGTCAAGATATGAAAAAAGGGCAAGAACGATTTCAGCACTTGCATCAGCCATAGTATAGTCTGTCCAGACAATGTTCGCAAGATGCCGCTTCCTGCGTTTCGAGTCCACACGGATGCCAACTTTTTGATAAAATGCTTTCCGCATCTTTTTCTCTACACGTCTACGAAGCCGATCATATAGCTGTTGTCTCTCTGCTTCCAATAGCTGAAGCGGAGATATCGAAGATGAGTCTTTAGGACCTCCAAGTCGGCTTGATCGATCAAAGTACGACAAAGAAGTCAAGTATCCTCGTCTACTACTCGGGCTCACCATCTTTGGACTCTGTCCGTCACTCGGTAGCTTATCCATTCTTTGTAGTCGCAGTACTTCTTCCGCAAGTAGACCAAGGCAGAAGAAGTCTGTGCTGTTAAAGGTAAGCCAGAATTTAGATCGATAGAGTAATGGCGTGTGACGAGTATTCCAAGCCTCGTAAATCTTCTGGCGTGTCGTCTTAAACAGAGTTTGTTTCCACTCTTCTGTTTTCTTTCTCGATAAAAAGCCCCGTGCACAACTCTGTACGCGAACCACAAGCCGTCGAACATGATGAAATGCCTTCTTACGCTTGTATCCTCGCCATTGTGCTTGGAATTGTCGAAAGCCATTGACTGCTCGGCGATAGCGAAGTCTGAGTAGACACGCCCGGACAAAAATCTGGATCGTGGACGCAGCTCTACGCATGCTCAGATATAGTTCTCGAGCTTTCATCGCCCTGTGCGCTGCTTGTAGTATGGATACACCACGCCGAAGTTTTTGATAGGATGTTCGATCAGCTTGCATTTGTAGATATGATCGATACCATAGCTGGATGCAAATACTAGCATGCTTCATGTCTAAGAATGCGTCTCGATCTCGAAACATGCGATACTGAGCTTGTAAATGAATAACAAGCTGTATTACTTCTTCCCATCCAGACGTCTTACTCATCATTGTCTTGGACGGTATACGCTTTGGATGTAAATCCACCTGTGATACATTCCGAAGTTTCTCGCTCGTGGAAAACAGTTCTCGCGGGTGACGAATTTGTCCTACCAAACTTTTCTTCAGGATGGGAAAGAATGGATAAGTATACATGGTGCTGTCTGAATGAAGTCCTGCCATAGATGGCGGTGGTGCAATGAACGTTTCTTGAATATCATCCGAAGTGTCTTCAAGAAAACTGCAGTCTAGTTTCTTCTTTCCCAGACTCTTATACCGATTTAGTTTCTGGTTAATCGAATGATCAAAAAACAAAACTTCCGGTAACTCTGGATTGAAAACGCGGTCTTCGAGGAACCGGCGGAACATCTGAGTAGCTATTAATTGTGTCATGAACTCTTTAGATCCAGCATCCGTGTTTTCACGAAGAAACGCATCGTCATCAAACAATGGTTCCTTCTTTCCGTCCGGCATGTCTGCAGCATTAAAATTGACGTAGTTGACGTACTTCTTTAGTACTGCCACAAAAAGACGAAGGAATGCTCGACGAATACCATCCGAAGAGAAAATCGACGTCTCATTCGAAACACTTTCGACCAGACCAGTGGGTAGTTCAGGTCGAGCTTCCTTCGTAGGAGGCACAACGCTTGATCGTCTTGTGCCTGTAGCAAAGTTTTTGAGTGATGACATATTCATATTTGCCATGGAAGGGGCATGATGCAACGTGGTTGAGCTTCCTCCTGCACTTATCTTGCGGTTCCATTTTGATCGAGGGTAGTTGGAAGTAAACGACTCTTTCAAATTGGATTCGGAAACGGTCTTGGATAGAGATACGGTCTGTCCAAACTCTGCTGCGTAATGATCAATCGGTTCCAAGTGCTCATCGTCAGGGTAAGCCAGATCTACTTTATCAATTCCAGCAGCAAAAGGAGCAAAGACTTTGGCACATTCGCTCAAACTTGCTCGGAGCTTACTTGCCTCTCGATCTGGAAGCTTTGGTATCAGCACTTCACATCCGTACTCATCGATCGCAGGTGTCACTCGATTGTGATCCAAGTCCACAAATATGACACCGATCGTGTTCTCTACCCGGCTTAAGCAGTCTGCGTGTATGCCAACAATAAATGGTACAGGTGCTTCGACAACGTCAAGTAAGCTGACTGGAAGCACAGGGATATAGGCGCCTTGCCAGGAAAAGGGAAGTAAGAGTGAAAGTAGTGTCTCGGCGACAGGTGTCAAAAGTGAAATGTGTTTCGAGTAGAACACAATCTTGTATTCTAAAGCAGCGCACGTGAAGAGGGTCAGGACATTATTGATGTCGAGCATTTGAAATAGTGACCGAAATCCAAAATCCACGAGAGGAAAGCCATTTCGTGGTGGACGTGAGATGATAAGATTTCGATCAGGTAGGCTTAGTTGGACTTGAATCTTTCCCTGCGGCGGCAATGGGACTTCACTCACAAAGTTGCTTATGTACCTCTCCAGAGGAATGGGAGATCCGAACAACGTTACTCGATAAATGAGTTGTAGAAACTGTCGAAAAGCAGTGTAGTATGGATAATGCGAAGCAACCATAATACACTTTGGGGAAAATACCCTACCAGGATCATTGGATGACTTGCTCGACCAATCTTCCATCCATGATGGACATTCCACTTGTTGCTGTGTGGCCTTACGAGGTGATCTACTTTCAAAAATGCGACTAGAACGACTTTGTACTGCTGGCTTGGAAAATAAAGCGAAGATTTCCAATGGGTGAAGCTCTTCATAAAACTGTAGGGCAGTCACATACACTCGAATGCCGAGGGTATTTGTCAGTACAAACGAAAACAGTGTTGGTGGTGCATAATCTTCTCGTAGCTGAAAACCTTGTGGGAAAGCAAATTGGGAGATATGGGGTGGAATTGGATCGTCCGGTATGGACTGTGGGTACGAGTCGATCACGGCTGGTAGAAAGCGCAAGTCGGTTGGCCCATTCGTGTTCTCTAGCTTTTGCTTCTTGGCCAAGCTACCACGCCCTACACTGATAAAGTAATTGGCAAAGCGTTTGGTAACCTCAACGACGCCACCAGGACTCGTCTTCTCTTCGGACACTCGATCTTTCACTCCCGACTTTGCCATGCTGCCGTGAGTATCTGGTAAAGCGGGATGACGAGTCGTGTCTTCCTTTTGTGCTGATTGAGGCTGTGGGAAAGTTGCCATTGGAGGCGGAGTAGCAAACTTTTTGTGAATATACTTGTCTCGGACGAACTGAACTCGATGGTCACCAGTCGAAGTTGAAGATAATGCGATAGATGGGTCTGCCTCGATCCATACCAGTAGATATTTGCCATAAACATCATCCACTTTCTTATTCCCGGATACCATCGCGTCGATTTCGTTCTCGCTCCAAGTGTCCAATTGGACACACTTGACACGCGAATCTTGCATTCCTAGCTCACGATGACTTCCGGCACATTCAGCACATAGGAAAGCACCAAACGTAACGCTCGCCCACACTGGGTCGGTGAGTGCAATCCTACAATCAGCACAGCGCTCATTTTCCGGAAACGACCGATAGATGCGCAGCAGACGATGGCTCATGTCGATCTCATGGTTCGAGCTGGTCGCGGACAAGCTTGGCTTCTCGAACTCGGACGTATCCGAAAAGCTCTCTACTGCAGGTATTGGTTCCATTTGCAGCGAGTAGAGTAATGGTAATTCGAAAGTTTCCGTCAGTTCTCCTTTACGCACTCTATTTTTCAACAGAAAGTCGTTTGGGATATATTCAGGTCTGAACGTTTACGTGAAACGGTCAAACCTCTAAAAAATTTCTTATCAATTCAGTGAGACTGCTTTCCAATTATCGTAGCACTCTAGGAAGCGAATACTTGTAGCACATACCTCTAGTCCTCGTCAAGCTTGACAAGCATGTGCATCGTGCTTGCACTTATACTCAGAACGCATGTGTAATTAATAATAACTCGCCACATATAAATATTTGTATACATTATCGTTGTACACTTCTCAAATATACACATGTCAAATTATCGTCTAGCGTAAAGTATGCTTCTCACGTTGAATGGCTCGCAAGCCTGACTGGCTGGGAACATTTCAACCTCAGTATCGCTTTCTCTCCAGGTAATGCGTGTAGCACGAGTATCTCCATCTCCCGATCCTAACTAGTCTTTATAGCATATAAAATAAGAAATGGCCCCTGCGAAGAAATCGGCGAAGAAGACTGAAAAGCGTCAGAACGTGGAGCTTGCCCGTGGTGTGAACGCCATCTCGCGCAACGGTCTCCGTCGCACGAACGGCTGGAAGCACCCGAAGACCCCGAAGAAGGTCAAGCAGAACGGTGCCAAGGCCCGTGTCTACCGTCGCTGGTACCCTGCTGACGACATCCCGAAGCCGCTCCAGTCGGCCAAGACCGTCCGCAACAGCAAGAAGACGGCCAAGCTCCGTGCTTCGATTACCCCGGGCACGGTCCTCATCCTTCTTTCTGGCCGCTTCCGTGGCAAGCGTGTCGTCTTCCTCAAGCAGCTCGAGTCTGGCCTCCTCCTCGTCACTGGTACGTTGCGTTATATGCTTCCCAATGATGCAAACTTGACATTCGAGAGGTCCATGGACGAACGTGGCATGGTTCGCCATATCACTAGTAGTCTACTCTGGATCTTGTCATTCGTGAAAAGAAAAGGAGTGGACCGAAGATAAGTTTAGATTATGAGAGCTGAGGGATTTCCTTCTTTTATCTGTTCATATGACGCTAACGTACACTATTTAGGTCCGTACAAGGTGAACGGTGTCCCGATCCGTCGTGTGAACCAGGCTTACGTGATTGCCACGTCTGCCAAGGTGAACCTCGAGGGCGTCACGGTCCCTGCCATTGACGACAAGTACTTCGCTCGTGAGCAGAAGCCGTCCAAGAAGTCCAAGGAGGAACAGTTCTTCGCCCAGTCCAGCTCCGTACGTTTCATTTCTTCTACATGCCAACGTCACCAGACTCTCGAGTCTCTATCAGCGCTTGGGATCGCTGTGGTGACGTAAAAGTTCCCGACTAGACGCTAACTTTACACCTTATAGACGGCCATCGTGTCTGAACAGCGCAAGAACGACCAAAAGTCGCTCGACACGGCTCTCCTTAAGAACATTGAGAAGGAGCCGCTTCTCAAGCACTACCTCAAGGCTAAGTTCTCGCTCACCAAGAACGACGCGCCTCACGCCATGAAGTTTTAGACAGTAGGACGTCTGAAACATTTCGGAGGAGAAAGCATTACGCGTGGAAAGAGAAATAAATTCTTCTTGATCACGTCTTATTCCAATTTCTGTTTCTTATCCTTTCTCTTATGGTAACGACTGATAGCCATCACGACGATAGCGTTGACTGAAAGCCATGAAGGCAGCACCTATGACGAGCCCAACAGATACACCAGCTCCAATGTCCCAGTACCAACCAGACGTACGATCCTTTTCCACGTCTTCCTCTGGCGGATTGAACATCATAAAGTCATCCTTGATACACTCTTTCGGTTTGATCGTATCTCCCGGCCACGAGCTAAAGCTACTCAAGCGTAGCCACCAAGCAGGATACCCAGGCGTCTCCATCTCTTCTGTTGCCTCACCTGTCGTGATGTACCCGTCGCTATATTTCGCCACCAATGTCCATGCGAATTGCCACCAACGCGCCACGAGACTTTCCGCAAAGGCGTTTCGCGTCGACTGGAGGTACTTAAGTGCTGCCTCCGGTTCCATCATCAACGCCTGCTTCTCCGATTCTTTATATGTATCGAAAGCTTCCTGCTGGAGTACATCGATCTTCTTACGAACATCGGCATGGATCGCATTGAAACGCATCAAGCTCCAGTTGTTCACAAAGTTGAATGCACGCCAGGCAGATTGGAAATCAAACGAGCTCTGTTTGCCCATGACAAAGACGTCCGGCACAGCATCCTGCTGGCAAGAGAACGGTGTGTACACTGTCCCGTGAGGCGAACTCTGTCCGTACCATATCACACCTCCGATAGCGTCATCCATACTCCCTCTCGACTGCGTCACAAAGCTGTATATGGTACGGAAAATCGAGATCGGACGTTCCCATCCGCCTACGACACCATCGACATTCCCGTCGAAGCGGACGGGTGCACCAAACGGTCCGGCAGCAAGACCTTTCGACAGGTCGTACTCGGTACCTTGATAATAGTCACGCAGAATATTCGAAACGCGTTCGACATCGACCTTTTCCTCCGGTTTGACACTAAACGGGTATGTCTTGTACTGTGTGAAGAGACCGAGACGACTATCCAAGTGGAGAGACGGCGCCAACAAATCAAAGACACGCCAGACGCGACGACCAGTGTACAGAGGTCGGATCGGATTGTAGTCGACAAAGCCATACGCAGCGGTAAAGTCGATCGGTCCCAAGTCATCGTGCCACCAACCCATCTCCTTGGCAAACGACACGATATTGTCTGACGCCATGAACATGTCTTTATCGTCCAAGTCCATCTCACGGATCATAAACCCGTTGGCTACCGCCGCTACTTCATCATCCGGTACACGCTGAGCAGCCCATACAGCACTACTGTTATCCGGACCAGTTAGTACGTGGAAGACCCACGCTTCTCCGTACTTGTCCGCGATACTTAACGCTTCTGCCGAGTCGATATACCCAGGATCATTCGGATCGCCACTATCTTCACTGTAGAAGCCATACTCGACAGCGAGGTCACCCATCGTCTGGATGGCGCAACGAGCAGAGTCACAGCGCTCTAACGCGACCTTGCTCAATTCAGCAATGCCAAACATGTTCCGACCTTGTGGCTGATCAAGTGGCCAGCCGACAGTACGGGCTCCACACGTACTTTCAGCGATACTCAGCTGATGCTCGTTGATCATACCATAGTCCTGGTCAAAGTACGCGTACGTATGGTCCACTTGCGGAATGTATCCCAGTGGCGTCGTCACCACTTGGCCTTCTTCAGGAGCGTAACCAGGACCACGTTCCTCCGTCACGAGACGAGGGTATCCTCCGAAAAATTCATACACAGCTCGTTGGGAACCTGGCGGATGGTCCATCGCAGGTACGAGAACGATTCGAACGTCCGCAGCGCCACCACCAGCATCGTCAGTATGGGCGATCATGGCGGCACCATCAACCGTCGCATTGCGTCCGATGGCGATCATGGTACATCCATCCACGACAGACTGGAGAGCTACAAGCGCCGCAGTGAGTGCATATACACTTCGCATCTTCTCCTGGCAAATTCGGACGTGAAAGTGTGCTCGAGGTAGGAAATCGGATAGTGAGTCCGATGCAGGCAGAAGGTGGCTGACGCATCCAGACTTTGCGCATTGTCTCATTATGTTTAACACATTTTAAGGTGAGTTCCGCAATATTATGCTACAGTAACCGACAGGAACGGCCGCGACGGTTGGAGGCGATACTCCTCACTTCATGCGACGATGCACGTCAGAATAGAATAAACTAGATCGTATCCGGTATGTGCTGCCACGTACTTGTAGAGATGGAATCTTTAGGACAGGTGCGTTAATAAAAGATCGATGGGATATGTTATACCGGAATACACTTAAGATCGACACAACCGAACGAAGCGATGGCGATGCGGCTTATGCTCTTGTTTTGTGCTACTTTAGCCTCTCTCTTCCTCTTGTCGACGGATGCTTTTATTACCAAAGTCCCTGGGAAATCCCAGTCTTGTTTCTACGAGTACGTACGTACGAAGAGAACGGCGTTCTTGAAAGTACAAGTGGTGGAGGCAAAAGATCGATATGATATTCGATTGAAAGCCTACGGTCCTTTCCGTGATCATCCTTCGGAAGATGACCAGAGCATGTCGTTCTTTAACGAAGTAGTGGAAACGCCGCAAGAGGGACAAACGGCGAACATGCAGCACAATGGATTTAACTTTGATACGGAACACCGTGGAGGATACTACAAATTCTGTCTGGATAACTCGCATGCCTCGCATGAAAAGAGCGTCGAGTTCTTCACGTCCTTTGACCTTACGGCCAAAGACGATCTAGGACATGAAGATGAGATGGAAGCGTACATCAAGAAAGGTATAATCGTCACATAAATCTCCATAGCACAATCTAACAGGCATTCGTAGAGCACATGGAAGGCGCTAAGAAGTCTTTAAAGCATTTGAAGGAGCTCTTGGGCCAAGTCCAGTCGGAGCAAGGATACTACCGCTCCCGTACTTACCGTCACCAGCAAAGTATATCTTTTATAACCATTCTTAGTTATCCTGTACTGATAATCTACTTGTAGCATTGGAAAGCAACGCATCTCGCGTCGTCTGGTACACTCTCCTGGAGATCCTGACGCTTGGCATCTTGTACGGCGCGCAAAGTTTCTTGCTTCACAAGTGGTTCCAAGACCGTGGTTTCCTCACCAAACGCCAGTGGGCTTAAGAAACAAAGTCAATCACGTTTGCACAATGAATTCATCTCGTCTGCTATCTTGATGCTTATATCCATTGCACTTGCATCGTTCGAAAGCACTTGGACAGCGCCAGTAGAACTCGAATCGTCTGGCTTGATACTCAAGAGGATCTTCTTGTCCGCCAATGTGAAGCTGTAGTGTCCATTTGATGCTATCAGTAGCCCTTCCAAAGGCTTTACTTGTAGGATATCTCGTAGCTTATACAAAGAAACGGTTTCGCTCGTAGCAATCACAGTCGAGTCGGTAGGTAGCGGTGACGCACAAGATACCCACGTACCTTGCTGCACGATTGGCACATAGATGTCTACAGCTTTATGCAGTGGCTGCTGTGTGCCTGGTGACGGTATCATGACTTCAGCCTTCCCTTGGATCATGCTCTGACTCGAGCATTGGACGGGTATCTGCAGCTTGTGTTCATCTTCTGCACGCAATGTATCAATTCTTTCCGAGTGCGTAGGCTCCTCAGACAGCTCCAAACGGACAGACACATCTACATCCGACAGCTCCATCTTCGAAGCATTCACAACAACGATGACAAGACTCGCTTGCTCAGCGTCGTACTCGACATCCAATCGAATGGACTGTAACAAGGCGGATTCCAACATACTATTCATCATCTCCATGACTCCATGACTTTGTGTTAAGCTCTGATTAACACGATCAAAGACGTTGCCCATGGACTGCTGCAGATTATCAGCAAAGGCGGCGAGCTGGTCCGCCGTGTCATCCATCTCTCTTTCTTCTTTTCTTAGAGTTATGTTATACGAGACTTCTGATTTCCAGCACGATACTTCAGATCATAATTCCGATGGAGCAGACGCAAGCAAGTTCCAAGCCTCGTCGCCGCCGTGGTGGTCGCAAGAACAAGACTGATGGAGTATCAGTCGAAACACCAGCGCCCGTAGCCCCTGTCAAGCGCGCGAGTGACGGAGATGAAAGCAATACGACGCCTCATAAAAAAAGTCGTGGCGGCCGTCGTGGCAAAGCTAAGGAAAGTGACAAGGAAGTTGAAAAGCAAGAATCGACGCAAACGATGGATCATCTTTCCGACATGCTCTTCTCATCTCTAGAGATTGGCGAGTCGTTTAAACAAGCTATCGTGGATGAACTCCAGTACGAGCGTCTTACGCATGTCCAAAAGGAGACCTTCCCATTCATCCTCGAAGGGAAAGACGTGCTCGCTAAAGCCAAGACGGGGAACGGCAAGACTATTGCCTTTTTACTACCTGTCTTTGAGCGTCTGACGAGGCTAAACCTGACCAATACGAAGGATACCATCCCAGCGCTCGTTATTTCTCCTACGAGAGAGCTGGCGTTGCAAATCGCGACGGAAGCTAAGCGTCTCGCATCCATTGAAAAGCTACGTATCCTCTGTGTCGTCGGTGGCACCAACGTCAGTAAGGATCAGCGTGAAATCGCTGCTTCGAAACCTCTGGACGTGTTGATCGCGACGCCAGGACGTCTACAAGACCACTTGAAGCAAGACTCTGGCGACATCTTATCCAAGCTGAGCAAGACGAGCGTCATCATTTTGGACGAAGCTGATCGTCTCTTGGATATGGGTTTCCGTCCAGACCTACTGCGTATCCTCAAGCACCTTCCCAAGGAGCGACAGACCCTCTTGTTCAGTGCGACGCTCCCTGCGTCCACGGATGAGCTGCGTCAAGTCGCTCTAAAGGAAGACTATGCCTTCGTAGACACGATTGATGAGAATGAAGAAGATACCAACGTCCAGACGCAGCAAGAATACATTGTCTGTCCGCTCACGGAGCTCGTTCCGAGCATCGAGTCCGTCCTCCAAGAGCACATGGACAGCACCAAGAACTACAAGGTCATGGTCTTCTTCCCAACTGCACGAGCAGCGCAATTCATGGCGCAGCTCTTCTCTGCGTCCAAGTTCGCCAACATCTTGGAAATTCATTCCCGCAAGTCGCAGGCGAATCGTACCAAGACAGCTGAGACGTTCCGCAAGTCGACGGACGTCTGCATGTTCTCTTCCGACGTGTCGGCGAGAGGTGTGGACTACCCAGACGTGACGTTGGTCGTCCAAGTCGGACTGACTGATCGTGACCAGTACATCCATCGTCTCGGACGTACGGCGCGTGCTGGCATGGCGGGTAAAGGTGTGCTTATCCTCGCCGACTTTGAAAGTGTCTTGTTGAAGGAACTAAATGATCTTCCGTTGGAGAAACGTTCGCCACCTCCTGTGACACAAGAGATGAAGACGATGAAGACGATCAATCATTTGGACAAGGAAAAGGAGCTCCAGAAATCAGCACAGCAGTCGTACCAGGCGTGGCTTGGCTTTTATAATTCCAACTTGAAGAGACTGCAGCTGACTAAGGAGAAACTGGTCGATCTGGCGCAAATGTACTCGGAACATATTGGACTGACCGAAGTGCCCAAGCTGGAGAAGAAGACGTTGAAGAAGATGAACTTGTTTGGTGTCAGGGGACTTGAGGCGTCTGCGTATGAGCCAAGGGAAGGACGTGGTGGAAATGGAGGTGGAAGAGGTGGAAATGGAGGACGTGGTGGCGGAAGAGGTGGACGTGGAGGCCGTGGACGAGGCCGTGGATTCTAACTTTTAGCTATGCGAACTGTAATTTGTACTTGTCCAATGGATAGATACAGTAGATCTCATAAAGAAAAATACACTCATTTTCCCACTCGACTCGGAAACGTACTTGTAAATCAAACATGATTGGTAGAAATACAAACCATCTAGATGTGATTGGATGAAAGAGATTGGACAGATAACAAACAACGAAATAGAGGAAGAGCGAATTGAAGATGTCGACCTTAGCAGACTCCTTTCTAGAGGACTTGGATGAACTAAGTAGTGAAAGTGGTGGTGAAGAAGAGAGTACGGGTCATCAGCTTTCTACAGATCAAAAGGAAAAGACAGAAGAAGAAGAAAAAGAGGGAGTAGAGCCGAAAGAAAATGCCAAGCTCGAAGATGACTTGATGAATGGCATCAAGTCGACTCCAAGGGATACGTCGAAGCGAGGCGTTGAATCTGTTGCTCAACTGAAACGATCGCAAAAGTATCTTGATCATGTTGAAAGCATTCGCAAATACGATAGCTCCTTTGAAGCGGTCGATCCAGCTAATCTGACACAAGGAAGTGCTGAGTACGATTTAGTTGTCACTTCCCATGACCTCATGGTCCAGATCGATGACGAAATCGCTGCTATCTATCGGTTTGTGAGTGAAATCTACGCTACCAAGTTTCCAGAGCTTGAGTCACTCATACCGTCCGCCATCGACTATGCTCGTGTCGTCAAAACCATTGGCAACGAGACCGATATGACGCTCATTGATTTATCCAAGCTCCTACCGAGTGCGACTATCATCAGTATCTCTGTCACAGGCTCCGGTACAAGTGGTAAACCCTTGTGTCCGAGCGATCTCGAACGCTGTCTAACTGCCTGCGACGAGCTCCTGTCGCTCGATCAGGACAAGGCAATGATCCTACGCTTCGTGGAAAGTCGCATGAAATACCTCGCACCCAACGCTTCTCAGCTAGCAGGTACACGTGTGGCTGCACAATTAATCGGTCTCGCTGGTGGCGTCGCGAATCTCGCTCGGATCCCTGCTTGCAACCTACAGGTCCTCGGACAGCAGAAGCGAGACTTGAGTGGTTTCTCATCTGCATCTGCTCTCAAGCACACTGGTGTCCTCTTCTACTGTGACCTCGTCCAGAGCGTCCCTCCTCCTCTTCGCAAGAAAGCGACGAGAGCTGTTGCTGCGAAACTAGCCCTCGCAGCACGCGTCGATAGTCAGCCACATCAGAAGACGACGGACGGGGCTATTGGCATCAACTTTCGCGACGAATTGGAACGTAAGTTTGACAAGTGGCAGGAACCACAAAAGGCGAAGACGAAGAAACCTTTGCCGATTCCAGATGAAAAGCCACGTCGAAAGCGTGGTGGCAAGCGATATCGAAAGATGAAGGAACGACTGGAGATGACAGACGTCCGAAAGGAGGCGAATCGCCAGTCTTTTGCGACTGCTGATGATGAATACGGAGATAACGCTATGGGTATGACGGCAGGAAGACTAAAGCAGGAAGGATCTGGTAATTTACGTATTAAAGAAAAGAAGCAGCGACAGACGAGCAAGAAGCTTCGTGCGGCCAAGTTTGCAGCAGCACAGAAACCAGAAGTGTCTGGACTCACGTCCAGTCTCGCGTTTACTCCAGTGCAAGGCATCGAATTGATGAACCCTGAAGCTGCTCAGAAACGTGTGGATGAAGCCAACAAAAAGTATTTTTCTGCTCAAAGCGGCTTTGTCAGCGTCGTGAAGAAACCATAATTCTAAATGCCAATTTGATCCATTCAAAAGAACTCTGCATACTTTTGTTCATAGATGACGCAGAAACGACGACGATCAGCTCGACTGACACGATGGAGTGTCCCTGGAATACGATTGTTCGTCGCTCGCTCCAATGCTTTTCCACAAAACAAAATTATTTCTTTACCAGGATGACAAACTTTCTCGGCCTGGATCCACTGCTGAGATGCCTGGTCGAATACGTCCAGTCCCTCGACGTCACACACTGGTTCCACGACATATAGACTCGGATCCACATGCTCAAACACATTCTCCTCTTCCGACTGACCTGACGTCTCGGTATTTGGATAGTGAAGACCGTAGCATACAGAGAAGTCGTCTTCCCTGGAACGTTTCGACGGAGGATCGACGCTGTAGCCTAACGTCAAGCGCAGTGCTTGGTCACAAATCTGCTGCATGGCAGTGAGGAGCGACAGCCAGCGCTCTTGGAACTCGTCGTTCGGCCACACAAGTCGACTCATATCACCACAGTGCACTCGGAAGCAATCTCGGACGTGCGTATGTTCATACCCGCAATACCACATGGGTGTTCCGTTCTCGTTCTTGTAAATCTGCTTGCTCGTACAGGATTGTTGCCACTCCGTGTCGGTACTTGTGAAAAACTCTTGGAAAGCATCCATCAGACGAGCGTACTTGTCTTCTAGGGAATCCCCTAGGTCCGTGAGTACCACGAACGAGTGTTTCTCCATCAATGCATTAAAATGCGCTCGATTCGATAGCTTTAAGCTCTTTAGTTTCATCCGAGGTACCGTGATGCCATTTTCTACAGTCTCCTGCATCGGCTCTACAGTATCGTTCGACGTCGTAGTGGTATCAATAGATGCCTGAGAGGCAGTGCTACTTGATCCATTGACGTAATAATGGTAATACTCGACAGGAACGGCAGCTAGACGATGATCCGGTGACATCTTGGACCCAAATGTGCAAATTTGTAAAATGAGGTGACAACCAACGAAAACAATCAATAATCATGCTGCGTGTCCAAGGGCTTGCAGGTGCGCTAGCGAAGCGCATACGTCCTCGATCGACGAGAAAATTCGCACAGGCCTTCAGTGCTCATCGCTTTAGTAGTAGCACTAGTGGCAATGATGGTGGTGACACGGATGACGAGGAATTGGACTATGACTTGGATGACCTCGAAGAGTTCTCGTTTGATGCACATATGGATGACCTGGCATGGCTAGAGCAAGAAGAAGATTTTGATTCGACGACTGCAGGCAAAATCGAGGAGCAAGTGAAGCAAAAGGTCCGAGTGCAGCGTGCCAAGCACTCGAAACGCCGCTTCGTCGACCGCATTCGCATCAAAGCATCAGGAGGTCACGGTGGCAATGGCTGCTCGAGTTATATTTGTAAGTCTAGACTATCTACATGCATTTCTATGTATTATATGACTGACCCTATGCTGTGTACTTAATTATAGCTCTGTCTCCCGTGAAAAAGCGACCGAATGGAGGTCACGGTGGTGCTGGCGGAGACGTTATCTTCGAGGCTGATCATCGCATCCAGAACTTGGCAAACGCTACGCACCACTTTAAAGGAGGGTCAGGATCCAACGGCATGCGTATGAACATAACATCAACGAATTATCAATCTATCCCATGCTGAGCTCTGCTATAGCCAACGATTCTGCAGGAAGACGTGGCAAGCATTCCATAATCAAGGTCCCTTGTGGTACACTCGTCAAGAGCGTCGATCGTGTATGTATAGCACAAGATAATCTCTTCTTGCTACTTAACTGATCCGATTCTAGGATGAGCGTGAAACCGAGTCAGGTGACTTTGAGATCGTGGATCATCTGGAAACAGTATGCGACCTCGACGTCCACGGAGCTCAGTTTTTAGCCGCGAAAGGTGGTAAGCCTGGGCTCGGTAACCGCATTCTTGCTGGCAAAACGACTAGTTTCGGTCGACTGCGTCGACACATGCCAGAGAACAAAGGCACTGGTTCGCCCGGAACGTCTCAGTACTACGAACTTGAGCTCAAGACCATCGCAGACGTTGGTCTCGTAGGTTACCCAAACGCCGGGAAGTCTACCCTGCTGTCGACACTCAGTCGCGCAACACCTGCCATCGCACCGTATCCCTTCACGACACTTCATCCATACGTTGGCATCGTCGAGTTCCCAGACACGTACCGACTGAGTGTTGCCGACATCCCTGGACTAGTCGATGGTGCTCATCGAAACGTTGGATTAGGGCATGACTTTTTACGTCATATCGAACGCACCAAGGTACAGGACTATAAATTCTCTTAGATATAGCGAATAACGTCGTTTGGTAGCTTCTCTTGTACGTCTTGGATGCGGCTGGGTCGGAAGGACGCGACCCACTATCGGACTTTTCAGCTCTCCAACGTGAACTAGAGCTCTACGCACCAAACATCACGACAAGACCATCGATCATCGTAGCCAACAAGATGGACGAGCGAGGTATATCTTATATGTCATAGAGACAAAGTACATGGGCTGATATGATACTCGGTAGGTGCGGAAGATAATCTGCATCGCCTGCGCGAAGCAACTGATCTTGCTGTGCTACCAATCAGGTGATGATGTCTAACTTCCGTGTCTCTCGTGTGATCTAAATGGATGTGATAGTGCTTTACACAAGGTGGACATTGATAGCGTTGCAAGGACGTTGCGTTGGATGGTCGAGAACAATGCCAAGCTCACGAACTCTTCTTAACAATACATTTCTAGCTTGAACATGCCTTTGACGATGATAAAAGCACAAGTTTTTTTCGTTTAAATAAATGCATTTCCATTCAACTAGGACGATCATATATAACATCTAGGCTCGGAGACCAGCACGAAGCGCATTTCCCATCGATAAATCACGAATGGATGGCAACTTGTATGCCACACCGACCTGACGCGACGGAGAAAGCTCTGGGACAAATGTCGTGGCAAAGTGGACGGGTGGGACCATGTCCACTGCTACAGGCGACATGACAGCCTTGTTCGGACTGCCGTTTGGGCGTGGAAGAATCTTCTTGCAGCTATGAGGCAGCTCGATCGAAACTGCTTGTCGTTTCGGCGATGGCGTAGACACTTCCTCCGTCGCAGTACGCTTGCGAGATTTCTTGCTCTGACGCTTGACGAGCGCCATGTCTTCATAATTGTCACGAGTGAAGTGTTCGCGACTGTACGTTGGAACAGCGCTCTTGGCCTTTGTCCATTTGCGAAAGCCAAAGTAATTGAGCTGGCGTTGGAAGCTCGCGAACGACTTGTTCTTGAAATACTGAGGCAAGATGCGTTTCGTGAGTGCATCCTTGTCGAGGATTTGGAACGCTAGACCGTCTTCCGTCCAGCGAATAACGTTCGGGCTCTCACGTCGCAACATCTGACGGAGGTGGAGTAAGAACGGCGCGACGGACTGGCGGCGAGTGTCCGAGTCCGTTTCAGGTGATAGCAAGTCTTTGATCGACATGTTTGATGGTGACAAGTCCGTGGTGAGTTGAGAAATGCGTTGAGGCGTATGGTGCGTGGGAATGAGATTCACGACAGAGATTCGTTTACGTCCAAGCAGGCAAATAAGCGAAATGAGCGGCTATGGAATTTTGTGGATAGACGGGACGAAAATACAATGATTTTGTGGATAGGTGATATATACTTTATTGAAGATATATTCCGAATTTCGAATCTCGACTTTTTATGCACTTGTGTTTTGGTCTAATGGACAACACGTTTAGGCGAAACGAGGGAATAGGCTCGACTCAACGCCTGAGTTACTTGATAATCCGCATGCGATGCAGTCACAAAGATTCTTTTTTACTTTTCTCCGACTGATTCACTACTTGCGCTTTCTTGCAGTGCAGGAAATCACATTTTTGTACTGATTTCCCCTACTCCGCTTGATAAAATGCCATTCATTTTAGGTCGGACTGCCGTGCTGTCAAAGGACGCGTAGTATCCATCATGAACGTGCTCCGATATGTCCATTGTCTTGGTATGATTCCTATAACCCATGACATGCAACGTTCTGACAAGTAAAACAGGTTGTATATGCAGTTGCATGTCCATGATATTCTTGCTGAGTGCTTGTGCCGATTCAAGATGGATGCACGATACTTTGAATGCGGTTGACATGGGACTATGGACACTCTCGGTACATGCCAATTAGACCGGGTAGCCCAGTGAATACTGATATTAACCATGATAAAGAATATGGGCGTCAAATATAAACTCGCGAATGCTGGTATCAATGTAAATGATCCGGATGAAGCAAGTCGCATGAGCTACTACAGTCGCTACTGGTAATTTGGCATTTGCACTTGCTTCCTAGCTACTCTAGTTGAAGCAATAATGCTAGTGCGTTCTCTACGTTGACTCAGAATGATTTGTGGTGCCAACAAGATGCTTCGACTACAAGAGGACTCGTTGTCGTAGCTCTACTTGCTGCAATCATAAGTTGCATTCTTGGTATCATGTCTGTGTCGAATACAAAAATGCCAACGTGGAATGGAGAAGGCAGAGATGCAACTTTAGTGATTCCAATCTTGTGCTCCCTACTGCAAAGTATTTGTCTGTGTGCAGTGTTCCCCCTTTGGTTCCGAATGACGAATGTATATGACACTCAATGCAAAGAGCGGAATAAAATCGTCAGCTTCGCATGTGCAGCAACTGGTCATGCATTTACTCTTATGGCCACTGCAATTCCATTTGCGATGATCACTTTCTGGTGCTGGCGTTTTATCCATTCACACAGAGTACGTTGGTTTTGGTTAAAGACAAGCATATCACTTATGAATCATGGATTTCAATTAGGATGCTGTGAAGAGAGGAAAAATTGCAGACTACTTAACGCTTGCCGTCAAGACTGGTACGCTGTCTACCTTTATACTTTCCCAAGGTCGAAAGTGGTAACATGTCTTGCCAAGGCAGATGACGTAGATGCGGTACTGACAGCAATATCGAATGGAGCGAAAGTGGATGCACTTGGCTCGGATGGACGAAATGCACTTCACTGGGCTTGCACGCTTGGCAGAAGCACAGCTTGCCATGTCTTGCTCAAGCATGGAGCCTTGCTAACAACTCCCGATGTAAATTAATATCTGCCTTGTAAAAACTAAAAACGATGAAGATATGAGTTTGTAGGACAGTGGGTGGACAGCCCTGCACTGGGCCAGCCGAGTAGGTAACTCAGACATTGTCCGACTGCTGGCCAAGCACGGCGCCAGGATTAACGTCACCGATCGATGGGGTACTACACCGCTTATGTTGACAATTGCTGGACAGAATCGACAAGCAGCGGAAACGTTGCTAGAGCTTGGTGCCGACGTCAATGCTCGAAACGTAAGTCAGCCAACGTCAGCCGGTCTTTCATCAATGTGTTGCTTATGTGCTTTAGATTTATGGTCAAACTTCTCTGATGCTGTGTGCTGAAAGCACAGCAGAGCTCTTTCAGCTCGGCATGATCCTCATCAATTCTGGTTCCGACTTAGCTTTACAAGACGTACGTAGCGCCTACACTACCATCTTTGTACTTAATCCATGCCAACTCGTAATGTCTTAGGCACAAGCACAAACAGCTCTTCACTACGCTATCTCCGTAGAGAATCTCAACCTCCTCGCCAGTATGTTACATTTGTGTGACATCGATATCGTTGAAAAGCCAAACAAGGTATGTTCTACGCTCCACTTCAACCATCAAAAGCTCAACAGCCTTGCCTTTAGTACGGCGAAACACTCTTCGACTTTGCAGACCTGCGTATGAAATCTCGAGCTTCCAAGTTACTAGAGAGTTGGCAAGAAGGAAACGAATTGGTACTAAGCGGACGACGACAACTTGAGCAAATTGATGAAGCAAGTGATTCTGATCTGAGTGAAGAAAGCGATGGATAGAAACAGCATGCATTGATGTAGAAAAGAACCTATGCTTCCAACTTTTCCAAGACTAATCTAGTTCCTGTCTGACTCTCCGATAGCTTCTTCAGCTTCTTTTTATCCTTCTTCAAAGCCTTCGCAATCACCTTCTTAGCGTTTGAAGAACCATGCTCAGCCTCTAAGAACGCAAGCACGACAAACGCACTACGATTGTTCTGACTCCACTCGGCCAAGTCGTCCACCACTGCATCCAAAAGAGCTTCAGCAACGACAGTCTCTTTGATCAGTCGTCGCAAGGCAAAGTGAGCCACGGCGTCCTGGTACAAAGGTTCCACCTCCTGTTCCTCGTCTCCTTCCTCCACAGCCATCGGCTCAGATGTCACGAGTTCAATCAACTGCTTCGGCAACTCGTCACTCTCGCTTTGCTTGAACACTTCGGCAACAACATCACGTCCTTCCTTGGATCGAAGCAAAGCGTCCATGTTCTCCATGCACATGTCTTCCAACTTGGGCAATAGGCTTTGAAGCAGCTCCTGTCGACGAACTTCTGGTTCCTTCTTGTAATTCACAACCTTCACTTCCGGATCTTCTGGCGAAGGCACCATCGGTGGTTGCAACAAAGACACATCGTCCGGAGACAAGTACTTTGTATTCATTGGACTCAGGAGGTGCAAAAGGACCTTGCGACCAGTCGGGTGCATGGCAATGTCAAAGAGGTGGTCGTTCAGTTCCGCCAGCACACTCTTTTGCACTTGGACGGTATCATCAACAACATCCAAGAGACGCATGATGACGAGGTAGCCACTGGGATGGTTGCAAGCCTCCAGCATCTTGTCCTTGAGGCACTTGATGATGCGCTTTCGGTCTTTCGGAGACCCGATAGAGATGCACGAGACGACCACTCGAGCTCCCTTACGAGTGGACAAGAGCGCAAGGGAAGCTTCTTGGACAGACGACGCCATCTGCGCCACATCCTCATGCGGTGCGTTGGCAAAGTAGTCCCACATCAACGACTGGACAAAGGCCAAGTCGAGTAATTGCTTGTTCGTCATACGCGTGAGGACCGTTCCGAGATTCTTAAGGATCTCCTGCTTCTTCGTCGGGTTCGCAGCCAACAGGTCGGTCAAATTCTTCTTGTTCTCCTGCTTAAAGTACGCAAATTCTTTTCCAAAGAACTCGAGTTTCAATCCAGATAGTTGAGAAGGCTTTAAATGCTCTTGTGCAGTCTCTAGGACATGAGCTGCAATATTGTGCGTGCCCAATTCAACGACATGACCAGTGAACTGTTTCACGAGCACAGCACGATCCGCATTACTCCCGTATCGGAGCATCTTTTGCACCAAAAAGGAGCCATACTGCGTCTTACACATCTCGACAATATGTTCTTTCATCTCCTCCACAACGGCAGATCGCTGCTCTTTGGTACCAAACTTAATAAGCGCTTGGATGACACGAGACGCGTCGTGACGAGCAGCCACTTCATTCATCTTCCCTTGCACAATTGTAAAGAGCTCATCGATCAACTTGCGTCGCTTCGCTGGGTCAATGTCACGTTCACGAGCAACGTTCCAAATCTCCTTGGCGCGAGTCACCGTCTCATAGTGTGGTTTTTGCATCTTCCGCTGCTTCTTCGCTAGCTTCTGATCCACTAGCGACTTCTTCGATGCATCCGGTTCATGACGCTTACGAGACTTTTGTGCTGACTTGTCAAACTTGCCTTTCGACTCCCCATTTTTAGAAGCAAACTTTGGCTTGGACGTCGATGGTGTCGAGGTAGTAGGCTTGCCCATGGCGACTTGGAATGGTTTGCGACGGTCTATCGGTCCGAGCTCCAGTCATCGACAGCAAATTTCATTGGTTGAAAATACGTTTCCATCCAGTTGAAGATATAATCAGAATGGGTACATGGAGCCATTCGATCGTTTCGCCCTGATAGAGATAAACCGCTACGACTAGTTGCGAGATCCTCGAGAGGACGCAAGAAAGAAGCTATGTGTGCTTTATTCTACGACTACCACGTTGCATTGGCTACTCATCGACATGTTGCATGTGAGTGGGGAGAGACGGAACCGTTGCTTGTTGCTGGTCTCGACAATAAGGAGGTTCATACGTTTACGGATGAAGGTGAAAAGAACCCGGGAAGTGAGACGTATACACGGACGGCGGATATTGTGGCAATGCAGTGGCAGCCACGCGGTGGTGCACTGGCTATTGGCTGGAGTGACGGTATGGTCTCGCTCTGGGTACCTAAAGAAAACACGAGTCGGGAAGTGAGCTCACCTCACACTGGCCGAGTTGGATTGCTAAAGTGGGCACCAACAGGCAATCGTCTGCTTTCGGCAGATGACAATGGAATGTTGAGTGTCTGGAAGGTAGACTACCGGTATCAAATGTCGCTGGCTACGAACTACACGCGACAGGGTAGTCTTACCCAATGTGTCTTTGCAACATTAACACCTTCGATGGAAAAGAAGTCACGCAACCGATCTATATCGGCTACGAAAGGACCTTGTCCATCGTTCTTCTTTGGTGGAGAAATGGGATCTGTTCACTACGCGGATGACTTGGGTCACATTTCAGACATTCACGTCCTAAACCATTCGATCGATGCCATGCTGTTCTATGAAGAGCGAAGCCGTTTAATTGTGATTACTCGAGCTTTGCAAATGGTTATTTTCCAAGTCGAAATGGCTTCAGGAACTGTCCAGCCCATCTTACGCGTCAAGCTGAGCGTCGCTGGTGATGGCTCCTTGCGTGATATTACATGGGCAGGCCCTGGACTTCTTGCCATCGCCTCTGGAGAACCTTTACTACGTTTGTGGGATCTTCAGGCAGAAGAAAACAATGTGCTTTCGTTGCCAAAACAGTCGAGCGGAGGCCTCCAAGCTACATGTTTATCTTTTAGCCCTCAGCGCCGACTGCTGGCAGCAGGTACAGCGCAAGGTACTGTTGTCTTCTGGAAAGGAACGACAGTAGTAAGCGATGAGAAAGAGAATAATAGAGCAAGACTGTCACACCGCTGGGATACAGTGTTTACTATTGATATCGGCCAAAGCTGCTTGCATGTCAAGTGGAGCTCCCTCTTCTCCGCTTTGAGTGTCAGCACAACGGATGGAATTGTTGTATTGCATGAAGGCACCATGCAAAGAAAGCTTTCAGGAGATACTGCGGTCATCCAGTCCCGACCTTCTTCTCTATCTGTTGAACGTTTCCGAGATGGTACCATCACACAGACGACGCTAGCGACGTCAATTCGTGTTAAAGGACTTTCACATGATGGCATCTCTCTTGTTATTTGGAATGGCTCTCGTGGTGAGACGTATGAATTGCGCGAAAGTGGGCCTCGTCTAGCGAGTCAATTTAAGTGCGGATCCACGTCCATGGAGATCCGTGGTGATTCCATTTATCGGACGAATGGAAACCATGTAGAAGTATGTAACTTGCAGGGTGTTGTTAAGAATACTATTTCGTTCACAGAAGCGGAGGGAAAGCCATCACTTTTATCCATTCAAGGTAAATTCCTGGCTGTTGTGACGGATTTTGCTCTGCTTCGAGTCTTTGATCTCTCAAGACGAGAGCCAAAGGTTACTGGTGCAATGGGTAACTTACACGAGTACAAAGAAATAAAAGGAATGAAGAAGGCAGTCGTCTCTAATATGGTCGTAAATGCCGATGGCACGCGCATTGCATTTCTGATAGAGAAGCAAGAAGGACAATTACGAATTCGAGTACCGGTGAATAAGTTATTTGTCTTTCAGACCGACCTAAACGTATTCCATTCGTACGACTTTGGACCGGATCGTACACCGTCAACAGTTTGCTTCGATCCGCATGAGCCAAGGCTGATGTCCTGTGAGGTTGTGCGTAACGAGAAGGACAAGATGATATCGAAAAAAGATATCTCCGATGAAAATGCTAGTGAATCGTCGGATAAAGAGATCATTATTGCATTTGCTTCGAATGACCATGGTATCATGCTTCAAGATAGCTTTGACTTGGATGTCAAGTATTCGGTGCTACTTGGTATCCAAGTCCCTAGAGTCTACCTAATTGCACAACATGAAAAGGATGATGGAGAGGCTCCAAGCAGCTATTTACGAGCCAAGATCATGCGTGACTTTGTTGGGTTTGATAAAGTCGATGAGACTGCTCGCCAAGCTTTGATCGACTTTTGCTATTACATGACAATTGGAAACATGGATGAAGCATACCGGAGTGTCAAGCTTATTGAAAATCCATCCGTGTGGGAAAATATGGCGCACATGTGCGTCAAGACGAAGCGACTAGATGTTGCAGAAGTATGCCTTGGTAACATGGGCCATGCTCGTGGTGCTGCAGCAGTTCAGGAAGCGAAGAAAGAACCACAGATCGAAGTACCAGTGGCAATGGTCGCTATTCAGCTTGGTCTTTTAGATGATGCAGCGCGGTTGTATCGCGAGTGTGGTCGATACGATCTGCTGAACAAACTGTATCAAGCAAGTGGATACTGGCAGAAAGCCACAAAGATCGCTACAAAGCAAGATCGAGTTCACCTAAAGACAACTTACTATGAGCTCGCTCAGCACTACGAAGAGATGGGCGACCTCGAAGGAGCGATTACTGCATATGAAGATGCTGGTACGCATCACAAAGACGTTCCTCGTATGCTGTACAAAGCGGGCAAGATGGAGATGCTACAAAAGTACATTACCACAAGTAAAAATCGTGACTTGCTCATTTGGTGGGCTCAATTCCAAGAGAGTAAAGGGAATCTGGACAAAGCGATCGAGACTTATGAACGAGCGGATGACATCCTATCCGTTGTACGCGTACTATGCTACAAAGGAGAGTACAAGCCAGCCGTCAAGCTTGTGCAGTCTAGTGGACATCGTGGTGCCGCTTATCACCTCGCAAGACAGTTTGAGCTTCAAGAAGATGTCCAAAGCGCCATCCATTTCTTCGCGAAAGGAGGTTGTTACAACCATGCCATTCGCCTCGCAAAGGAACACCACTTTGATGCAGAGCTAATGAGCTTTGCCGTTCGGAGCAAGCAGAGCGATATGCTGGAGTGCGCTGCTTACTTTGAAAATCGAGGTGATATGGCCAAGGCAGTGCAGCTTTATCAACGCGGTGGTAATCTGAGCAAAGCACTTGATTTGTGCTTCCAAGCACAGCTCTTTGACGAATTACATCATCTTACGGACGAACTCGGCTCTGCGGATGCATCTCCAGTCATTGTCAAGAAGTGTGCTGCATTTTTCGTCGCAAATTTACAGTACGAAAAAGCGGTGCACATGTACTTGCGTTTATCCAGACTGGTGGAAGCTCTTGATATTTGCCTCGAACATAACGTCAAGGTGACGGAAGAGATGGCAGAGCAGATGACTCCAGCAAAAGATGACAAAACTGTGGACAAGAAGCGTCGTGTGGAGGTACTTCAAAAGCTCGCCAAGTGCTGCAAACAGCAAGGATTGTACCACTTGGCAACGAAGAAGTATACACAGGCTGGAAACAAGCTCAAAGCCATGAAATGCCTTCTCAAGTCGGGCGATACGGAGAAAGTCATTTTCTTTGCCAACGTATCGCGCAACAACGAGATCTTCATCCTTGCTGCCAACTACCTCCAAACTCTAGATTGGCGACAAGATGCTGAAATCCTCAAACATATTGTGACTTTTTACTCTAAAGCAAAAGCTACTGAACAGCTCGCTGCATTCTATGATTCTTGTGCTCAAATGGAAATTGAAGAGTATCGCAACTACGCAAAGGCAACCAATGCTATTAAGGAGGCGATCAAAGTGATCACAAAGTCTCGTGGTGATGGCCGTGAAAAACTTCTTGCGCGATACGAAACCAAGTTATCACTGATGGAGCAGTTTGTCGATGCGAGAGCTTTATGGAAACAAAACAGAGCAGAAGCAGTTTCTGTCATTACGAAACTACTAGAGGAACCAGACATTGCAGACGCCATTCGAATAGGTGATGGATATGGAATGCTTGTGGAAAGTGCGTACGCTAATGGAGACTTTTCACAATGCGCCACTCTACTCCAAATGATGCAACGTAAAGGAATTACTATAAAAGCGTACGTGGATACAAGAGTTCTACGGAGTGTCGAAGAGCATATGAGAGGCCTTAATTCTGCACAGGAAGCTGATGGGAAGACCGGATCAACTAGCACGGGTAGCGAAGTCAAAGGCGCAAAAGGCAGTGATAACGATGCTGAAGAAGAAATTGATGAAGATGGAGAGATGGAGGAAGACATCGAGGAAGAGGATTAAATTGAAACACACAAACGCTTATCCGTTACATAGACTAATTTCTTTTAGAATCCACGTCCAATTTACGACTACTATGTCAGATAACCATGCATCAACTTTATCTTCAAAAGCCTTTGTCATCCCAGAACCTGAACTCACACCTTACTTGACTTGCCAGCGATGCAATTGCGTCTCTTTCATCGACGTGAACCGTGTCCGCCCCAAGGGTGCTGATTTTAGCACATCGGATGTCTCCACTTATGAGCAACTGCCTGTATGTATTGGATGCGGATCGACAAAGTATCTCCGTGCTGGTATCGTCAGTTTTCAAGGACAGATAGAAGCTGCACGGAAGGCAGCAAAAGAATTTGAACGAAAGCGGATACCTGCCACGGCGTTACTCCAACGGATGGCAAGAGGGTTTCTTGGTCGAAAGGAATATCAGCGTCGTCTTCGAGCGAAAAAGCGAAGAGAGAGACGAATTTACCTCGCGGCTACGTGTATCCAGTCCTACATTCGAGGTGTGCAAGCGAGACGTCGAAGTATCATTGAGCGGTGTCTAAGCATAATCCGACGAGTTCATCCGAAATTACTTTCGTATGCTATATCGAGATCGTATCCGAGTGACAAAGAAGTGTTCTGGTATAAAAACCAGTCCGAGTTACGTGTTCTCTTTTGGAATTACCGTGAATTTGTACGCCGGTCTGGCGGACGCCCGACGCTATTGAAAGTGGAAACCAATATTATTGAAATCACGAAACGAATACTCCAACGAGAATATGTTCTGGTATCTCGGATCCAAGCTGCTTGGAGAAGCCTTACGACCCGATTAGTATTCCTGGAGTTCCGTCGACAACAAGGTTGGTATCGAAGTATCCGGCAATCTCCCGCCATCAGGATCCAACGACTATTCCGAGGACATACTGCCAGGAAAAAGTGTAGTGCACTGCAGGCTGTTCGCAATTATCCTGTGTATCAACAGCAGTACAAGGACCATCGTCGCGTTATTGCAAATGCAAAATTGTCCAAAGAGCATCGTGCTCGATTGATCGCATCCTACAGACGCGACTATCAATTTGACAAGACCAAAAGGATGCTCTATCCTCACTCACACGAACAAAGAGTAGTCACTAAAGTCTCTACGCAAAATCAACTACCATCTAAAGACGCGCATGAAGATCACCCAACGTACTCACTGAAAGACAAGGCACATGCGACTGATTTAACACATCGATTTTCCCAGCTTACTGTACATAGTGAAAAATTTCTAGAGGCAAAACGACAAGTCGAACGTGTTAAAAGCCGTAAATTACGAGGTCCTCAACTGCATATACGAAAGGCCAAGCAATACGCGCTGCCCAATGCGCCGGAAGAGATCACATGAATGTGAATGAAATTGTACTCAGATATCATATCCATCCAATCTGTATCCGTCAATAAATTATCTACCAATTAGAAGACAATTAGAGACCCTCCATTTCACACTCGTATTCTACCATTAAACGCATCTCGAGCTCTACTTAGATGGCTATGTCTACACAGCAGTACTCGGTCGTGACGTTTGGTTGCGGCGATGATGGACAGCTCGGTCGAGGTGACCGGCCGAAAGAAGTATACACGGGAATTGAAGAGGTGTCTGGTGCGAATTTCCCGCAGTCCGTGGAACTGGCTGCGGACATTGATCTCATCGCGATCTCCTGTGGATCTCGCCACACCATGGCACTCACATCCTCCGGAGATGTCTACTCTTGGGGATGGGGAATGGTACACATCCCTTTATTCTGTAGTAATATGATCTCTTGACTCAATTGCTCTGGAGTAGATGGGTCAATTGGGTCATGGCACACTGCAGAACGCCTCGGCACCAACGAAAATTCAATTCTTTGCTGATGCAGGCATTCAAATCGGCTACATTTCCTGCGGTGGTTGCCACTCTGCTGCAGTCACGAAAGACGGTTCGTACATGCATAAATTTCCGACATGAAGTCTATCTAATGCCATCAATAGGTGAACTGTACATGTGGGGAGAATCTCACTGGAGTCAACTCGGTCTTCCGAAAGACAGTATCAATACCCACCACTCTCTTCCAACCAAGTGTATCGTCGGAAATGAAGACGCACCAGAACGAATTGTTAAAATTAGTTGTGGTACATCTACTAGCTACATTTCTATATAAATACTTTCTTACGTCATCATTAGGAGGAGCACACACGGCAGCTCTAACGGATGAAGGTCGTGTCTACACCTGGGGCCGATGTGACAGTGGACAACTCGGCATCGGTCGATCCTGGGTTTCCGTATCGGACGACGAAGGATCTATGGGCGTCAGTCAACCAAGACTCGTGGATGACTTTGATGGCGAGTCTGTTGTACAGGTGGCTTGTGGTGCTTTCCATACGGCAGCTGTCACGTCCTCCGGCAAGGTCTACGTCTGGGGTAAAGAGGACTTTGGTATGCTTGGCACAAGTCACGTCAAAGACATTCAGCGTCCACAACGTGTTACGTTCTTCGACGACATCCCTGCCCTGTAAGACTTCGCATCCAGTGCACTGATACAGAGACTAATGCCTCTCCTCTTGTAGACGTGTTTCATGTGGCGGATGGCACACTGTCGTCGTCGCACGATCCGGCGCTTGCTACTCGTTTGGACGAGGAGAATACGGACGACTTGGCTTGGGCGATACCAAGAGCCGATCAGCGCCTCAACTGGTATCTTATCGTCTCGACTCCTTTTATGTAGATGGAAAACTAATGGAGGGTGACGTAGGTGGAAGCGTTAAAGGACAAATTTGTGGTCCAGGCTGCTTGCGGAGGTTCCCACACACTGTTCCTAACGAGTGACGGCGAGGCGTACAGTGCTGGACGAGCCGAGTATGTGGTTTGTGTTATTCAATTATTATGCAGACGACTGATGTAGATGGATATAGTCACGGTCGATTGGGACACCCGGAGTTGAAGACGACGCTGGTGCCGCAGCTGATGGAAGAAGTGAGTCCTCACGGTTTACCGATTCGCCAAGTTTCCACAGGAGGTGCACACTCGGCTGCGTTGTTACACTCATCGCATGTGCTTTTTTCACCGTTGATTACTCCCCAAGCGACGGATAATACTGTTCCTCCGATTAAGTCGTCCGATTCAGCATGAAATCTTAGACGTACAGAGGGTAAAGAGGAATAGAGGTTGGATCTTGTCTCTTCTGCACACTTTTCCACGTCCAGTAGCATGGTGTATATTTTAGTTCTTACTGGTAATCTTAAAGCTTGGATTATCGATCTAATAATTCTCGCTGACAAAGGAAGGATAGGACACCTGGACGACTATATTGTAGTTGTATGGGATGCTTTTAAAGTATATCTTTCACTTGTAGAGATGAGAAACCTGAGCTAGTACTGAATTCGCTGGACTAAACTACCAGAGAGAACTCGTTAATCATTTAAAAGATACATTTTATAAAGCCAGGGTTTGGAAGACAATCATGTAGAATAGATGGACGTTTATGTTTTCGTCTCTTTTCATAATGGTAACATCGCTTATTGATAGTGATTGTCATAAAGCAATTTGACGGGCGTGTATTCCATGGCATACATTTATCTTGACACATAATTATATCGCATTCGTCAGCTCTTCAAAGGTGAAGTTGTCAAATTTGTAAGTTGCAAACTAGTTTTAGCTGATTTAATAAAGATATATTTTGTTTGACCGGTGGCACATTTCCGCTATAGCAATACAGTTAGACCGTGTTCGTGTTGAGTACCGATTGTGCAAAATTGGGGGTTCAGCTTTTGTAGTTCTATTCCTGATAGTCAAATCGAGCAATGCCGCGTTTGCTGAGAATAGCCGATTGTGGCTTGCCACTTGCCATTGGAAACCTAGCGTAGCACTTCTATACAGCCTTCCTGCCAAACTAGGAGTGCAGGAACAAGTGATCGTTCGTCTTGGATGCAATCATGAGGAAGCCATCTTCGAGAAGACTTCAAGGCACGCCTGGTGCTCGACATGTGCAAATTTGAAAAAGCGCGCGAAAGGCTTGGTGAGCTTTTCGCTTTACTTGCGCTAGTTAGCTCTTCGCTATTATTTCGGAGCAGATGTAGTACAGTGGTGGATGAAATAATTGGTTGATATTTTCGACTCACACTGTACATCGTCCCTCTGAATTAGCTTTTTTTCAAAGATTCATTTTTTAAATTTATCTTTGGAATCCATGTTGGACTTTCCTTCTGAATTAGCGAAGAGCTCAGTGTTGCAAATAAATCGAATGCAGCTTCAACTTGAAAGGCTTCGCTGATCTACCATGATAAGCTCGACACTAGTCCCGCCAAGACATGACAGAGGAACGGACGATGCACGTGGATAGGAGCGGAAAGGTGGATAGCGACATAAGAATAGGCCGACACCAAATACTTGGGTGTTGATTTCAATTATATTTCATGTGGGTTTGTTCGCAAAATGTCTAGTATATATGATACCTGATTATCTGCCCAACGAACACGGCCTTAATGCGTAACTAAGTTTAGCTTACGGATAAAGTGGATCCTATGTTGTTCACGGACTAAATGATATCTCAAAGCATGGTGTATTCAAGCAAGCATTTGTCTATTCTTGCTTGCTTTTGGTTATGTTGCGAGGTTGACTTTTCGGCACACTGACGATTTGCCCTCTAGTAGTACCCTGCTTTCTTATCTCCATACATTATGACCATGATATATGAAGGCTGATAGGTAAATGGACGGGAACAATTTCAAATCCTGATAAAAGTAGCTTTGCATGCAACAAGTCCGCTCAAGCTGGTCCTTGCTGAAATTCTGGTAGAATTCGTCACCGTCAATTTTGCTCGAAACTTCTAGGCAATCAATTATCTCGTCTTTATCTCTAGCTACTTAGATACCGGCTATTCGACTACCAATTCATTGACTCTAAGATGGCTATATCATCATAACTTATGCCACTATGCATCTTGGAATGTGAGAAATTGCATGTGGCATGTATCAATCACCGATCAAGTCTCGATCGTTTATATTTCAACCTTTAGCTACTCTGAGGCGTCAGCAGATCGTCATCGGAGGTGAGAAACCTGTTATGGGCATTGGCATAAAGTTTGTAGGTAACAATTCCGATCGCGGCAGCACCAACGACGGAGCCAACTACAACTGCCGCCACAGCTCCAGTTTCCATTGCTGAGCCCTCCGATTCGCCCTCGTCTTCTTTCGTAAAGGCAGCATCTGTCACAATGGCAGTTGAGGTCGGATGAGACGGCGAGGAGCCGGCTGCCATTTCTTCAGAACTGGAGTCATTGGATAAGGGAGCTGATCTTAGCAATGGACAAGGCGTCTTTTGTCCTTGAGTGACCGCAGTGAATAGCCCCGCAAAGAGTGTCAAGCATTGCCAAGTCTTCATTTGATCTTTTTCGCTCCGATTAACAAGGATTCTGATAGCCACTTATCCGACACATCTTTTAGATGTGCAGGAACCCGACGTCGTCCCGGCCATGGACACCTCTTGAAGGTATCTCAAGTTAATCAACCTTTTGTTCGACCAAGAAACCAACGCTAGACCTTATTAATTTAGTCTTATTTATTATTAACGCCGACTTTCATCATGTCTATAATCACTAAAGAAAATGAAAAGAGCATGTTTAATATTCGTTTGAATCCTGCGCCAGTGCTGCCCCCATGTGGCTCAGGACCACAAGCTGATCTGTCTAACTCGAGTTTATAGCTCAAAATATAGTTTCTTTGTAGGAGACAGGAGATATATAGCTTTTAAGTGATTTTACATAGAAAGGGTACATTTTGCTCAATATGGATGTTGAAAACTATGGATGCGACCAACATCTTCCTGGAATGGACCGAGATTACGCGGGAGACTTGCGTCGGAGCAACCCAAGCAGTGCATCTGCACGACCTACTACTGTCGATTCTAGTAAGCAGAATGGTCATGGCCATCGTATAATACGACATCCATCGAACTTGAGCTATGACACAGTGGAGGTGAAGCAAGAGCTGTTGGACGAACTACAGACCGATAGCAACTCGGCACCTCCATCAACGAGTAATGGGCTAATCATTCCATTTGTCGCGCCTCTTCTAGACGTGTCCACTACCAGATATGTTCTTGTGGATGAGGGTCGTTCGCCAAGACAATTTAAAGGAGATTTGCCTCGCATGCTGCAAGCAATGCACGAGTTCTCGTCCAAGTACAGATCCGTTGCATTCTTCCAATGCGTATCAGACAAGTATGCTAGCTTAACTTATGGATATTCAGGTACATATTTATCTTCTCTTCCTATCAAGTCTATCAAGTATGATAGGGTCATGCATATCTAGACATGGACACTTCGCCTGCGTATCTTGCGACTATCGAAAGGCTCCTTCATCAAGTCCACAAGAGTATCTTGTCAGATGGCGATGCTGGACTGGAAGGCATCGATATATGCTTCAGTAACATTCCATGCATTAATAATTGACAAGAGTAGGATCTAATCATGTATCTTGAACGATAGTTGCTGCGATTGAAAAGAACTGGGATAGTGTCCACAACTTTTACTCTCGCGCGCAGTCAAAAGCAGCGAATAATACCTCGATTACCTCATTAAGTGACACGTACAAACAACAAGGTTCTTCCGAAGTGAGGTTGACCGTAAAGCCTCCATCATCTCGAGTGTCTTCAAAAGGAGATGACACGTGCAATACAGACATCTCTAGTACCTGTAGTGAAACAGCTCTTCCAAACACGACATCCTATACCTCTAGTACTACAGTCAGCGAAGACCATAGTAGACAGAAGGAGGAAGAGTTCGACGGCGATGAGTCTGCCAAAGATCCAGGACTCAAAACTGCAGCGAGTGACTTGAGCGAGTCTGTGGACGACGAGCTGATGTACACAGATCTTCAGCGTCTTACTCAAAAGCTAGAAGAGCGTAGGCAGTCTCTAAAAGAGCAAGAGGAGGCATACAAATCAGAAGTCGAGCGTTTGCGTCAGGTAACGACCAAGATCCGACTCGCCAAGAAGAAGCTTAAGCGACTACGGAAAAAAGAAAAGGAAAGGAAACGTTTACGTCGGGAGATGGAAGAAGTAGAAAAGCACAAACATGACGAAGAAAGCGGGAGTGCGTGCAGGAAAGCTCGGAAAAAGATGGAAAAGTACAAGAACGACGTGTACTGGCGATGGCAGTTGCTCCAGTCCGAAGCCCATCGATACGATCTTCTCGTCGATCAGAAACTCCAGGAGCTCCGACGCGAGTACAATAGCGTGAGTTTCTTCCCGACGGATGATTTTCTTCAGTCATAGGACAACGTCTTCCTCGCCAAAGTTATAAGAAGGCATTAGTTGCGTGTAAAATGCATTCTTTTTCGTGTTCAATGTACCTTGTTCCTAAACTGTTTCTCGTCCGTCTTAAAGCACCGATGGGTGCAACGTGTACTGTGGTTCCTTTTGATTACGTAGGCGAGACACTTCCGAGAAGATGCGCTGGTGCAGCCACAACGACTCGAGGTACTGGTACCGCGCATGGTCTAAGCGCAGTGGCCGACCACGCTGCAGTCCAACATCTTCCTCTCCATGGTCATCCACGTACGGACATGGGAAGTGGGCAGCCATACTGCCGCCAATGATAGCCACACGACACTGGTCCAGCAGCAGCACGATACCGACGCCGCCACCACACTCGATCGCGTGACGAGTACACTCTCCGACGGTCTGACCAGTGGAGATGATCGGGTTCGAGCAGCATGCGTCGCCACAGCACAGCAGGTCGCCACACAAGAGACAGACGGCACCATCACTTGGCTTGTCTCCGCAGTTCTCGCACGACTTATCTGACATGGCAGAGTAGAGCTCATCATAGTGCGCCGGGAGTTCAATCAGTCGCGGCGTCTCCTTGACATCCCGTACGATGAAGAGGCTCGCCATGAAGTTCTCGCTCGCACCCTCTGCATGGTCGCACTTGCTCGAGTTACTCGGAGGTTTCAGTTGTTGCTTGCTCTGCATGCGATCGAGACACCAGCGCCACACGTGTTCCAGTGCCGGTCGATCTGCCTGGACTAGGTCCTGCAGATTAGGAGTCGACACCAAGTTGGCATGTGCTCTCGCAGCTTCATCACCCAAGAGACATCGAGCGAACATCTTCATACGACGAATTAGTAGACGATTGCCATCCAAGATCGGCTCCAGTCGATGCGCAATGTCCTTGACACTCGGTGGCATGAGTTCTTCCGGGATCAAGTCTTCTACCTCCTCAGCTTCCGCCATGAACTGGAGCACCAAGAGAGCATAGTAGCTTTCATTCGCTTCTCCCTTGAACTTCGACACGAGTTTATGTAAAGCATCACGAGGCTTGACACGCGGCTTGGTCGTCCGGCTCGTTCTTCCTGCCATATTACGAATATTCTTCCAGTCGTTACGTGTCCGTGGTCCCTTCTTCCGCTTTCCATACGCAGACGTTAAAAACGACGGCAGATCATGCTCTCGATAGTCCTTATCAGCTGTAAGTGGAGGCTCTCGCTTACGTTCTTGTAGGAACTCAGTATACAGTCGCTGCAATAGATCCGCTGCAGAGAAGACTGGGAGCAACTGCCAGATCATATTCGTGTCTTTCGCTAGCACAGACGAAATGACAAAGCAAGTGAACGGATCTGCTTCAAGCAACCCACGCACTGTCGGTCGTAAACATGCATCGACAGTACTCAGGAGCGTCGTGTACTTGCGAAAGTCTCTCCTCGTTTCCATATTCACCGGACACGCACGTCGAGCTGTTTCCCACACGATCTTGGCGTCAGCACAGTGTTCCAACAGTCCAAATGACCAGCGACAGAACTTTGTAACAGACTTGAGCGACGCTAACTCCTTCTCTAACGTCGGTGGACAGTCATCTACAAGCGGTTCAAACGTCTGCTTTCCTTCACTCTCCTTATCTGCAACGAGGAGGAAGGATGCGACGGAGAAGGCGCATGCAGGCCATAAGAACGGACCGCCCTTCTCGAGACTCCCATGCGGTTCCCATAAGTTCGACTCAAAGTACGATCGCCATTGGTTATGCGCAGACGTCCCAGCTCGTTGCCATTCACTCCCTTGACCAAGCACAGGACGACACCAGTCCGACGCTTGATCTCGATTCTGAATCACTGTCGGCCACGCATGCATCTTCCTAGCGACCGGCACCATGGCCTTGACTTCAATGTCTTTATCGACCCCAGACGGATCGGACAGCGGGAGTAAAAAGTTACAAAGCGTCTTGCAGAGCGGACATAAGAACTGGTTCATCATCGAATCTGGATCAATCGCCTGGACACCATCGAAGTCTTCCCCTCGAATCGCCTTGTCATGCAAAGAAGTGATATACCGGTCCAAGCAGCTCATGTGCACGGCATGCTGGCACGTACGTACGTGAAGTCCACATGGCGTTGGATCTAGCTTGACACACGTATGCGAATGGAATTCGAGACCAGGAGGTCCACCAAACCGACGCGAGAAAGGATCTGTCGCAAAGTACTCTTCCTCATCTTCTTCACTATCAAAGTCATACGCTTCGTCTTCTATCGCGTGACGCACGTGCAACGATCTCGCCATCGCAGCACTCTCGCCATCACTCACAGCCGTTGGAGGTTCCGGTGCAGGCGACGGGGGCGTCAGACTTGAGTTATCCTGCCATTCAATCGCTGCATCCTCCATCGCTTCTGTTTGTGCAGGAGCTACAGGTGTCGGAGCTGTCGTGTTCGCTTGAGGCTGCGTCTGTCCACGTCTGCGAGCTGCTCGAGGACTCTGACGCTGCTGCCGATGACGTGCACGTGCAGCAAGGATCGCCAGATTCGGATGTGGTTCATCTATTTCGATCCCTTCGTCGTCAAAGCCTTCATCCGATCCCCACGCATGGACATGGGGGAATGGTCGAATGTGAGAAGCACGTGCAGGCACACCAGCATCACCATACGACAGTCCCATACGTACGCACAGGTTGCGCACACTAATTCTCACGTCTTCTCCATCACCTTCCACTAGCGCAATCGACGGATCTGGACGGAACCCTGTCGCTAAGACAGTCGACTGATGGACATACGCTGTCACACCCATCTCATGCTGCTTGGACGAGTCGTGGCAGAGGATGCACTTGGGTCCTTCTTCCTCTGGTTTATGTCGCTTCGATGCTTCTTGCGCCGTATCCTCCGACAGTCGACGCTTCCGACTCGACTCTTCCGCCTCCATCTTTTCTTCCGTCTCGTCTTCATCCTCCATCTTGGACATCATCGCCTGGAATGCCTGCTGCTGCTTCGCCATCGCGTCCATCGCTCGCTTCCTCGCTTGTGCCTTCCGATCTTCCAATGTCGGTGCTTCCTTTTTTACCGCTCCATCACTCTCGTTCTTCTTCTCATCACCCGAGCGTTTCTCTTCTAGCTGAGCCAAGAGGTCTCGACAGGCGGAAGATCGGTCTTTGAGAGCAAAGACGATCCAACCTAAAGACCCCTTCTGTTCACTATCAAACCCGGTCTTGGGTGTGTGATGCAGACGATAAATCAAATGGACGACAGACATATTATCCAGCGACTTGTTCAATGCACATAATTGGTTCCAGTACTCTTCATTCGCACTACGTGATGCAGTATGGATGCCATGTACGACGAGATGAAGACATGTCGACACGACTGCATCCGATACATCCGTCTCAACGGAACTGGTACTCGTCTCGGCACGCAAGACTTTCCATAAGACGATCTGGATAAAGTATACAGCCGACTTGCACGTCAAAATATCTTGAACCGGACGTAAAAACGCGACAGGCATTCTCGCTGCTTGCAACGGCTCTGGCGGTGGAGACGAAGGATCTTGCTTCGACTGCATCAACTTCCGGCTAACAGTCCACCGATCTCGTGCAAGCTCATGCTTCTCTCGATTCAGATGCAAAAAGTAAGGATTATACTTCTCCAACAGCCCTTCCTTGAGTTCATAGCGTCCAGGCTCGATACCGGACGGAGGGACAAAGTCCGCGACTTCCGAAAGCACGTTCTCGAGCCTCGGGATCGTCACGTCATCTTGACCTGATGGTAGGATCGCTAGTTCAAACAACCTGCTGAAGGACGACGGTTTCGCACACAAATGTTGCAGCATTTCATCTGCCAAGAACTCGTGCTCCAGGTCCTTCCCGACGCTACTCGGGAGGTTCGTTCCTAACACGATAATCAGACGCAAGAACTCTTCGAGCATCTGAAGCGCTTGTTGTGTGTCGACACCAGGTTCAAGTAAAGCGTAATCCATATCCTTAATCGCTTTCTTCGCCGATCCACTCGGTTTATCTAATGGCGGCTGGACGTCTGGACGAATAAAGTACGTTGCCAATTGGAATCGATCTAGTAGCTTGGATAGAACATCATCCGGTCCAGAAGCGAGGATACCAAGCTGCAAGAGAAAGACATCTGCGTCTTGATAATGAAGACAATACGGCAGCGCAGAGTAGTTATACACTTGTGCAGACATATTCTCATCGCCATTCCGACGCCAGAGTTTCGACTGGATCTGCGCTTTAAACACTAGCGCTCGCATCGGCATTTCGATCAAATTCATATAAGCTGAAGCATCCAATTGATCCAGTCCAAAGACCTTTAAGAAAGCTTCAGGACTCGACAACTCATCCGTAAAGTCTGGTTTTAATAAAGCCAAGTGACGAATGGACGTCGACAAGTACCTGTGCAACGGTTGATGGAACGAGACAGGTTGGCAAGCAACGTTATAGTCGTAGCTAAGGACTGTACGCACCGAGCTCTTCTTCGTCTTGCCACTTCCTCCGACGCCAGCGATTTCATCCACCGCACGCAACTTCTTCACTTGAATACCATCGTTTATCGCGGCTGAGCGATTCAGAGCGCGACTAGTGATAGGAGCAATGAGCTCTGCAACCGTCAGTAGTCGCGCACGCATCTCGTCACGAGTAAAGTCTCGCCAGGTGAGAGGGAAGATCGAGTGCATGCGAATGCCAAGATTAAACATACTCAACCAACTATCCGGCTCGTACTCGACGTGGCTCTCTCCAACACCACGTCGCGTCTGCACATCAGCGTTCTGAAGTAACTCGAGCGATGCCAGCCACGCCTCTAGGTTCCGACGATCACACACGAGTTCATTCGCCATTCCACGGACGTTGAAGACGTACTCGAGGTTATCCGTACAGTGCTTATACTTTTGACTACTAAGCGCAGCGTCTTCAACGTTAAGCACTCGATCCTGCGTTCGTATCGCCGAGTTAAAGATCGTCTCGAGAGCTTTTAAAAGCACAGGAACAATCTCCGGTCGTTCTGGGTGTTGTCGAGCTTGTTCTCGCGTGTATCGTGTGACAAGAGGCGGGACCGTTAGGAATTGGACAGCAAAGTCAAAGACCGTATCTCGAGAGTTTGCTAGTCCATGCAAAAACGAGTTCGTCAGGTCTTGATAGTTCTCCACGTACGACTCGAGCATACTAGTACGAAAGCGAGTGTCTAGAAGATGTTCGCGAAGAAGACTGTGCACTTCGTTACTCGCAGTCTTGCTTAAAGCACAGTCATATCGGACGATCAAGTCTAACGCCGAGCTCGGACGAGAGGATCGTCCTTCCATCGATGCGTGGGTAGAAAACTTACGAATGACGTCAGTACAACCATCACGAATGCTCTGGTGGTGCGTATACACGGACGTCTGCGTCACTTGGTCGATAAAGACCTGGATGAGTTGGTTATCAAAGGTCGCATCAACTTTCGCATTTGAAGTCGTGGCAGCATCCTTTGGTGGCGGATAGGAATACAATTCGCTCGTGACAGTCTTCATTTCATTCACCCATTGCGACATGGTCTTATCGACAGATACGACCGATCGAATGATGTCGATAAACTCTGGTTTAAGCTTCGACTGGTACTCAGTTAAAAAGTCCTTGACCGTCTTATCTGGATACAATGGCGTCGGAAGAGCATCCATACGTTCACTGACACTCGTACGAGGCTTCTGGAGTGCTTCGGACACGACTTCAGCAAGACCATCGGACAAGGTACTAATACGCTGGAGACTCTGCATACTGTGCAAGAGCATTCGACGCTGGGATTTCCACCATGAAGGAAGTACCGACACGTTCGTAGGTTTCTTCGCAATACTCGCAGCCGTGGCAATGCAATGCAGCAGCTCCTTTTCGAGAATAACCACGTCGCTACTTTCATCATTCTCTCGAATGAGACTGCGGATTCGAGGTCGAGACATGCCGAGCGTACTCTCGAGATTGCGTAACGTATCATCTAGATGCGTCACGTCGTCCGTATGGAGGTGGACACCAAAGCGTTTGAATTTCTCCACATTCGCACTTTCGCCATTCGTCTTACTTTCATTCTCTGATCGAGCACGAGTAGCGTCTCTAGCACTGCTTTCATTTGATCTAGACGTCTCGTTCGTGTGTCGAGTCGAACGAGACGATGGGTTCCACAGAGATAGATCACCCCGGTACTCTGGTGGTCGTCGATCACCAAAGACAGACATCTCGAGCGACGTGTAAAAGTCCGATGACTGCATGTCCATGGACTGTGCTTCCTGCTTCAGAGGTGGTGACAACTCTTCCAACGCAGACGTTGGAATGTTACGAGCAAACACTTCCATGGCATTTGCTAATTCGAAACCATTGTGTAGCACGAGTAAAGAGTCATAGATCTGCTCGACGACAGTATCGACAGCGATAGGCGCCGCCGTCGCTATCGCCTTCGGAAGCTTTTGCTTTCGAGTTCCAGGTGTCTCATTCGCTTTCACACCTGGATGCTTCGAACAAAAGCCACTCGGTTTCCATGCCTTCATTCATATTTGTCAATAATCTATCCTAAAGAATTCATGATACAAGATAAACGTACATGAGGATCTCCACAGTCGCATGAACTTCCTGCTGTCGTTCGTTGGAAGTAGACGTCATGTCCAGCATGATCACTAATCGATAAATCCACATTAGAGCATGGTATTATCCGTTTTTTAGTAGAATACATACCTATGCATGAAGCAATCTTTACAAGTGACACAGGTCGTATCGACCTGACAAGTACGACAGCTATAGGCGATTTCATCTGCGCCAAAGATAGCGCCACAGACGCGCTTGCGAGCAGTCCGTTGGAGCCTCGCGACGATTTCAATCGGTTGGCGACTCTTGTCTTTCGCACCAGCACACAGCGCCGTGACCATCGTAAAGAGCGTGTCTATGGAAATATACCTCTCTCCACCAACCAAAATGCCTCCTTGGCTTTTGTTACAGCCACCGTCCATCATGTATTTGGCCAGGACAGCATACTGGAGCACTTGCTGCAGCTCTTCCTGCTGAAACCGTCGCTGTCTCTGCGTACCAGTCTCCTTCGGTGCCTTTCCGACAGTCTTGGCGACCTCGGTCGCACTCCTTTTCTTGTCAGCAGCCTTCTTACTCTCCTGCTGACTCTTGGCTTTCTCGACGGCCGACTTGGGCTTCGCCGACACTTTCTTCTTATCACGTAGAGTGACCATTTCGTCTGTATTTATACCTAGATGTGTTGAATGCAATGCGTCTACCCTCTGGTGCCACCACAGACGTTCGCTGCCGCCTTCTCCGCTTCCAACTCGATAGACGGCCGAAGTGAATTTTCAACCAATCTTCGCCTGGTCGTCTTTATCAGTGTTAGAATGAGGAAATGTAACATCTTCAAGAAAGTATGGGTGGATCGGAATAAAAGAAGAAATCTTCAAGAGGCAGACATAAGAGTTTTGACGAAATGGGAGGACCGAAGCAAACTTTAGACAGAATGTGAAACCTTGAATGCGATGGGAGTATGCACCTAGGAAAACGAGTGGTAAGCGTACATGAAGACAATGAAGGACCAGATCTGGAATAGATAGTTAATGAAGAAGGAGTCAAGGATGAAGCCTATGACTAGATTAAATGTTTGAATCCTAGGTTGATCTGTTCTATATCCCGGAGGTTAAATGAATTGAGTTTGTATGTGATACTAGAGAGGCTGTATACTCATCAAACACTAGACTAGGAACAGTTTGGCGTACTAGTTTTCTTTTAATCGAATGTATATTTGCTATTCAGTTCGAAGAAGCGAAAGCTTCGTTTTAGTAAATGATGTGCTTTTACCGGAAATCAGTGTATCCTTTCGACTTTAATAGCAAGCTCTTTGCAACAAAATTTATCGATCATTGCGATGCATAAGTTGAAATGAGTTGTTCATAGTACCATTTCAGTTATACACTGAGAGTTCATTCCCATCTTAAGCTTTATTTCGATATCTATGGCGGCATTGGCAAGCTTTCGCTTCAAATTACTTGGAAATCTGTAAATGCACAAATTTTTACCTTCACTTGGTCCGAAAGGTACTCATTACCGGTAATCTAATGCGACCACCGCTCTGTTACCCTCTTTTACCCTTTGCACCTGGCATCTTTAATTCATAAGCTCCACTAGATGTGCTTCCTACTTGTTGGCTTAGTTGCATACTCTCATCATGTCAAAGGTTTCACATTTTGTCGGAAGTTTGCTCACATGCTCCCATTCTGTCGACTACTCTCGCATCTGTCCCTTCAAGTTCATGAATGGACGTGTCCGTTGTCCATAGCGATCAACTGCATGTGGCAGAAGTGAGAGTTGTAGATGATACGAAGGATGTGGTGATGAAACATGCAATGGATTCGTTTGGTCGAATGGATACATTGCGACTGAGATTATCAAAGGAAGAGGTAGATGAGGTGGACATAGTACGAGTGGAGTTGTGGGATGGCATGATCGAGGACTTGGTATCGGACCAAAATCCTTCGTTCTTACGACTACGAGGCGAAGTACGAATTGATATGAAGCAGTGGAAGAAAGATGGTGCATGTCGGACGCGATTCTATCAAGTAGAATCGCATGATCCTCATGAGGTTTCAACATGCCCAGAAGATAGCAAGTTTCTATCTTCCAACTCACATATCGATCCTACCCGTCTCTACTTCCAAGTGAAGCTTGATCGACTACGACAAAAGCAACATCAGCCAAAGCAAACAAGCAATAAAGATGTCGAGCAAGCCTACGCTTCTGATTTCCACTTTGTCCTTCCGAATCGAAATGTCAAGTACAGCCGTCCATTTCAACGCACTCAAGCCAGCGAGATCTTCACCAAGGTATCTTGCTCACATGCCATTCCAAATTCAATAGCTAGATCTAGAACGTAGAACCAAGTGGAGCGTCTTCATGACCTTTTGCCAGCCGTCTTATACGGCAAAACTACCGATGACAATATGAACAAACGATTGTCTCGATCTAGACTCCTTCTCCAATTCGCATGTCAGTACACGAGCTACTGTACTCACAGCCTTGAAACATATTCCATGTACGCTATCTCCGTCCTTATTTATACCAACAATGATCCTAACGCCTTGTAACACTAGAAACCTCGATGCGAGACTACATAAGCTACGTGATAGAAAGCAGTATTTACAAGACAAACGACGTCGCTTACGATTGAACCTCGAGTCCTATCGTCAGCAGCTAGACACAATCACATCTTCCCTCTCTACCTTGCAAAAACTATGCAATCAAGTGGACCCATCTCTACCTTCCGACACACTAGCCTGCACATTCTGTTCCATATCCAATGAATAAAACGTTTCTTGCCATTCAAAGCCAAACTACCGACATACACGTCACTCTTCATTTCATCTAACTCGCACCACTCTTCCGCTGGTTTCTCGCCATCTTCATCTGGCGCACCTTTTCCCGTCTCGCTTCCAACTCCTGCTTCTTCTTCTCTTCCACCTGTCGTTTGGCATCCTCCCGCTGTTTCTTCGCTGCCTCCCGTGCCTTTTGCTCTCGCTCTACCTTGGTCTGCTTGAGTTTCATGGCTTGCTCTCTCCTGGTTTCATATCGTTGCCTCTTCTCTTCCGCTGTCTTCGCTACGGAAGGTCTCGGATTCGCGCTTGATGGAGTCGTAGGCGTCGTAGAGTTGGTGCTAGACACCGATGACGTGCGAGATACTGGAGGTTTCGATGCTGCAGTCGGAGCAGAAGATACTCGAGGTGTCGACGTCTTCGTCTGCTTTGACGTGGGAGCGGACTTGTTGTACTGCCCATAGCCAGAGCTCTTCGGTCGTGCAAGTGCAGATCTGCCTCTAGAAGATGTGGAAGAGTCTACACTCGCTCTAGAGTCGGTCATTTTCGATGAAGTGGATGATGCTGGAGTACCTGCTGCCAATGCCGATCGGTTTGTACGAGGCGCTGGCGTCGTCGTTTTCGATAACGATGGCTTCTTCGCCGTCGTCAACGCTGATTTTGGTCTCGGAGTAGTTGTCTTCTTTACTGTAGAAGGAGAAGCTTTGGCTGCTGCTGCATTCTTCGCTGTCGAAGCTGAAGCTTTCGACGCTGCAGTTGGACGTGTGACGCTCTGTCGTTGCGGTGGCGACGGCTTCGACGGAACTGGTTTGGACACTGGTTTCTGTCGCGTAGGCCTCGAAACGCTCATAGGCGACTGCTTTGGAGCTGGCGCGTGTTTTGTGAGATGGTCCAACTGGTCCAATGACTTGAGATCTGCTAGGTCTAACGTATTTCCTCGACCACTGGAGGAAGTTGGCGTCGGCACATCCTTTTGCATCCATCCACCACTTTCTTCTGACCCGATTTCACTGTACACATGTTCCTGATCGGCGTCGTGATTGTCATCCCAGCGAGAGAGACTGTCCGACGTCGGTGTCTGTGTAAATTGTTCGCCTTCTACTTCCTCCGGTACATTCTCTTCATTCCACTTGCGTCGAACATGATGCGATTCAGAGATGGCACTGCGTGGAGAAGCAGCAGCATTCCAATCGATTTTCCCCTTTGATGGTAGCGACTGAGGCGCCTTGGCCATTGCTTCCTGATGCTTATTCGTAAGAATCTACTCCATCCATTACCACATGAACACCATCAAATCTAGTCGCTAAACGTCTAGAAGAGTACCATTTCCGCTGTGTGGTGTAGCTTGACCGCGACTTCCTCTGGTAGGAAAATCTGCTCCCCATCGCTCTGAATGTTATTATACGCTTCGATGATCAAGTCTTCCAGCGCCTCTTGCGAAAGCGAATTCTTATCAGCGTCTACAATTTGCTCCATCTCCTGCGATCGATTGCTTGCATTCAAGTCATTCTCTTCCTCGTTGTCATACGAGTACTCCATCCCTCCTCCTTAAAATTCAAAAAATGACTCGCGTACAGTATACATCCCATGAGTAATCTTAAAGAGTCGGAAGCTTAATGTATATTTGCATTGGTAATTTCTACACCATTTCCTGCTTCTCGCTATGACTAGTCGTACTCACAAGTCCATGTCGATTCGTACGCATGGGATTCGACATACCACGTTGTGTATGGCCACCAAATAATGGTTGCATGTGCTTCCGATCAAACTCTTCCCAACTACGTAATAATGATGCCATGCACCCATGCTCCGCGATATCCATCCACCGATCACGATAGCCAGGATGGCGCAATCGCTGCTCCCAATTGCTGTCGTATTCATCATCACTCGAGCTTTCTTTCGCAGATTCTTTATCTTCATTTCCATTTTCCTCTTCCGTCGTCTCCTTCTGATTCTGAACGCCTTCCATCGTCACGTCCTTCTGACTTCTCGTTGACGTTTCGGAAGCCGTGTCCACTTCCTCCTCATCTTTCTTATGCGCTAGTCCGAGCATGGATAAAAATGGACCTGTGAGTCCACCAACGACAAGTGTCGTGAACATAACGACAGCTAGTGTCGTGGATTCAATGAGCTTTCGATGGGAATTGCCGTGAGAATCCTTATACGACCAGCTCTTCGCGAGAGCAAATGCCATGGATCCACGCAGACCAGACACCCAAATGACTGTCATGTGAGACAATGGGATCTTCTGATCTTGGGATCGAGAGCAGTTTGAAAGACCCAGCAAAGGAAAGATATTCACGAAACGAGCGACAAAGCAAGCTCCTAGTGCTACGAAAATCAACGACCAACTGATCTGGTCGCCATGCAGAGCCGTGCCAGCGTTCTCTTCATTATGTCCGACAAAGAGCATGACGATAGACACGCCCATAAAGACATAGACTATCGTCTCAGAGATGAAGGCAGCAGTGCGTAACAAGTGACGGAACGTATGCTGAGCTTCCTTAGACACTGTATGATACTGATAGTGGGCTGTCATCGTACCAGAGATAAAGATCGCAACGATACCACTGAGGTCCAATGCGACCGTTACAAAGTACGTGAGTAGGCTGACGATGAGGACGAGAGAAATCTCGTACGTGGGGTAGTGACGTAGCATCGACAGGAACTCGCGTTTAAGAAGGTATCCGCCCGCTAGCGTGATGAGGCCGCCTGCAAGCAAGGAGCAAAAGAACATGCCACCAGTGTTTGCTGCTACGAGCAAAACTTGCTTTCCTGTGAACTCATGATCAGGTTGCCATTTTTGGAGCGTCTGATACAGAGCAATGGCGACGGCATCGTTCAAGACGCTTTCGCCGAAGACTAGATTAAAGAGAAGAGGAGGAGCGTTCAGCTTGCTAAAGACCCCAAGCGTAGCGACAGGGTCCACAGCACTTAGTAAGGCGCCAAAGAGGCACATTTCGACCCATGAAAGGTTGGGTACGAGGCCGTAGTAACCTGCAGCGTAGAGCATACCGCCAGTGGCACAGGCCGATACGATTGTTCCGATAATAGATGTAGACAGGATGGCTGGAAAGTTGCGGAAGAAAGCACGTCTTTTCACGGCAAACCCACTCTCGTAGATGATCGGCGGTAGTAAAACGTCAAAGAAGAGGTCGTTATCGAGGTTCAAGTGTGCGTCGAGACTGTTCGTCGCCCATAGCACGAGTCCGACTAATAATCCGATGATTAACGCAAATCCGCTATGAGACAAGAGCATCACCGAGTACTGGTCCAATGCAAAGGACACGAGTACCAGGAGAAGCAAGAGCACGAGGATCAATATCGTCTCCTCCATCTCGTGCTGCTAATTGAATACTGCACGTCTTGCCACCTCAGCAAATTCACAAATGGCCAATGAAAAATCCAGTTGGAAGCATAGTTGCAATATCATTGGGTGATAAACTAATGGGTTCGCAAAGATCTTGAAAGGATGTTTATGCTTATCCTCGATCTACTTGGTAGGCTTCGGCAGACGAGCTTTACGGAAGCGCACAAACGGGAAGATAGCTGCAGCTACGCTGAATGCATACCTAGTCATCCAAAGGTTAGATGGAGTGTATAGAGATTGTGGATAAGATAAGTACCAGGTGATGGCATAGCCGGCATGCTTTTCCGGTGTCATGTAAAACTCCATGTAGTTGTGAATCTTCTTACGTAAAGGCGACGCGAGCGTCACATTCTGCTTTTCATCCTCATCCGCTATAGAATTGTTAATCTATACCTACTTGAAGATATAGAATAAGAGGTATATACCGAGTGAATCGAGGATGACTGGAAGTTCAGGCATGTCGACGCCCATGGCCTTTGCCATCTCTTCGTCGTTCAGGTAGTAAAAGTGGCGGCGATCCACTTCATTATCCGGTGTAAATTGGCCTCTCTACAAACCTTGACCAATTAAGTCCCGATCTATCTTTTTAGAATTCAAAACTACCTCCTCTCCATGACGCAAGACACCTGTGATGGACACTGGACCAGGCATTTCCTTCTTGTCCATAGCCATGTGCTCATCCAATCGTTCTTTAGGTAGCCATCCTCGGTTCACAATGATCGGCGTACCACCGAAGCGTTCCAATAACGTGTAGACGTATCCACCAGAGCGTACGCTGGCAACGCTATCCGTCTCCTCTGCTGGAGCCGATCGAGGATACAAGTAATACGTGCTGCCAGGCTTGAATTCACCATCGACTTTCAGTCGACGGAACTCGATATCATCACTAGCATCCACGTTAGACACCTGTATTACACCAGCTATGAGTTTTGCACTGTACATGTTGCTACTGGCAGTTGCATTCGATGCCAACGGGACTGCAGCCTCCTTGAGCTGCTTGGAACGTTCGGCAATCAAATCCACTTTCCAAAAGTAGCGTTGCGTCTGCATAAATTGTTACCAATCTGAAACTACAGCTTTAAGTACCAGTACGCACCTGCCATGTGCCTAAATAAGCCGTTCCAGCCGCCTAATGCATGAGTTAATACCGACATTCTCGGCCATTGCGACGTCTACGTACCACAAGGGAGAAGAAGGCGATACCGGCATATCGCGTTGCATTACTTTCACTCTGCACATTCTCCGATGCATTTGCAGTTGAAGCAGAGCGCGTAGGAACGAGTGATGACACACGTCCTCGGAGTCGTGATGGCCGTAGCAATCGCTGCATCATTTCTTTTGTTTTGAATGAAGTTCGAATGAAGTTAGAAACAAGTACAGGTAGTTGCTCTTTTTAATTAAACTGTCTGACACGAAGGTTTGTCAATTGGTCACCTACGCGCTATGCCGACTGCGGATGGACATCTCTTGGGCAATTTCCATGCCTATTACAACTTTAATCCTGTTCAAGAGCGACTGAGATTCTTAAGATGCCCGAATGGACAAGCACTTGTGAAAGCGTTGAGACAAGATGAACAAAAGGAGGTGGATGGGCCACCGGAACCAGTCGTCATCGTTGATATTGGGTGCAATGAAGGTATTTATGACCATATATATCATTTGGATCTGTTTAATGAACGATTTGTAGGTAAATTGACGATGGGGTTTTATAACGAGGTTGCTGGACGAAAGTCTGAGGAAGCAATGTCTTCGACAGACGTCGTGCACTTTGATCCAGAAGCGATTGGCAAGGTGAATAATCTTTGCCAGCAGACAAAAACCCAAGTAGATTATCGAATCAAAGAAGATAAAGACACTGCTCATCAGCATTGGTACCTCTGTGAACTTTTCTTTGATGGAGAGCACGTTGGGAGTGGATCTGGCGTGTCAAAGAAAGTGGCCAAATCGAAGGCTGCAAGTATGGCTCTAGCCAGCAATCCCACCCAGTCTACCGCAAACACAGACACAGATAATACAAAAGAACTCACGGATTTGTCTTCCTGTGATGGCAAACGGCGATCTATCTTCCTGTTAGGCGTAGATATTGACAATGAGTTGATTGACAAGGCCAAGAAAGAGAAGAAAGCGGTAGATGAAGGAGACGTTATCGACTTTCAGTGCTTGGATCTATCCACGGTAACTGCATTTGACCAAGAACTCACTTCTTTTGCGCACGCAGCGCTTGGGACAAAGCGAGAGCGGCCATACACTCTAGTGACGTGCTTTAGTGTAACCATGTGGGTACATTTGAATCATGGAGATGATGGTTTATGGCGCTTCTTAGACCGCATTAGCTCTATAACAGAACACTTGGTCTTGGAGCCACAACCGTGGAAGTGTTATCGTAACGCTGTGAACCGACTGAAGCGGCGAAAGCATCCCATCCCAGACTCATTCACCCAACTCTCTGTGCGTCAGGATGTGTTTGAACGCATCAATGCGTTTTTACTCGAAAGCGGCCGCTTTCGATGGAAAGCAAACTTTGGCACGACCAACTGGTCTCGTCCAATGTGGCTCTATAGTCGACGTAAAGTACCGCATGTTAAATACATGGAATAGTTGCTTGTTATGATCTGAGTTTACTGGATTTCGTTCCATAGAGGCCTTGCATCGGCTGCTATTCCATATAAATCATGAGCTATATCCAGTACCCACTTCTCTATTTCGCATTGTTTCTATTCTTTTTGACCGCACAACACTATATGAAGGAACTTTACGATGTCTGCATTCCTGCTAACTACTGTTTTCAATGTCTATATCCACGATTTTCTAGACATCTTTCAATTGAAATGGAAATGCAGGACGAGTGTAGTCGAGGTGATTACTATTTATTCAAAGCTGTCCAGTAACCGAAGTACGAAGCATTTCGAAACGCATACTAGATCGTGCTACTATGATCTATGTGCATCCAAGGGCAGAGAGATACAGCAAATATGAAGTTTCCTTCTATACATGTATAAATTAACTAGACGAAATCTGGAAGCTTATTCCTACAAGAACAACCAATGCACAAATTCCACTACTAACATAGCCATAAATTAAAGCACAACAAATACAATATATGCAGCATCGAACTCTTTCACCTGTACTCTATCCACTCGTATGCTCCAAAGTCCACATCCAAGCCCATCTCGTGGAAAAAATAAAATCAGATAGTCTTTTCTTTCCTCTGATATTTGAAGTTCGAACAAAAGTCGACAAAAGCTCATTCGATAGCCATCAGCAGGTACACGAGTACATCTAGGCATGAAAAGTCAAGAGACAACGGATGCCGGATGGAAGTCTAAGATACCACAATTCGTTACCTTTGCAGCCTTTGTAATCTTCGGTATCTCGTCCTGGGTCATGACGGATGGTATGTATAAGCACCAATCGTACTGTATCGCAGCCTTATTAAAGCGTTGGAGGATGATATAGTCACGTATTTGGAGCTCAATGCATTTCTACAAGAGCTACCGGAAGAGTATAGTATTAACGCTTACGCGGTATGCCATCGTCTATGTATTTTTGCTTGATGACAAGACTAATGGCTGCTTCAGATTTTTGCACTCGAGTCCACCAACATCTATCCGATCCTCTACGTGCTTCTGAACTCGAACCAAAAGTATGTTCGTCAAACGACCGTCATTTGGGTCATCCTGTCGCTCGGCATCCTAGTTGCTGCACTCATGAGCGGTCTGTGGGATCAGACTGCCGTCATTTTCGGTGAGGAACACAGTGTTCCCATGCTCGTAGTACGTCCATGCATATGATCCAATGTCAATCATGCTGCTCACCTCTATACACTGTAGTTAACACACTTTGGAGGCGTCGTAAGTACGCTTTCCAGCGTCGTCTTCTACCCGTATGTGTCTCAGTACCCATCGATTTACACAAGTGCCTTGGGCACGGGCGAAGGTCTCAGCGGCGCCGTCTCTGGATTCTTGGCTGTCATCCAGCAACCATTCTCTCAAGACGACATGGTCTTCTCCGTCAGCCTCTTCTACATCATCTCCGGTAACTCTTATCTCCTCTTTATCGATATTCATAATGTTTGAAATTTCTTGGAAGCTTGTATCCTTAGTGCCTCTCTATCTGCTTTTGCATTCCTACAACTGCATCCATACCCTCGTCTTGTTCAGTCCGGTGGACATGACAGCGGAAAGTCTACGGAGAATCCAACGGTTGCAGACGACTCATCTGCAGATGATATTGAAAATGGTAATGCACCTCCTCTATTCACACTTGCATATGATCGTGCGGAGGAAGAGGAGACTCCGTCTGCTGATGAAAGCACGTTATTGATTTCTCATGAAGCAAAGAAGAGTCAAAAGGACAAAACGGAGGAGGAACAAGGCAAAGTCACTACGCCTGTATCCAAAACGAAACTCTTCCGTGGCGCATGGTGGCTACTCTCGTGTCAGTTGGCCATTGCTGCACTGGAATTTGGAGTCTTACCATCCGTCATGCCGTATGTCTACAAGAAATTTGCCGTACGTCCTCTCCTAATACGCTAAAAAAGGTCATTAGTCTGAAGTGTCCTTAATCCAATAGCCAGGAGACAATACGGAGGAGTCCACTGCTACGATACAAACAGTTGCCAGCGTCACTGGCTTTGTCTTTGATCCCATATTCCGTCTTTCAACAACGTCAGTATTGCATCCTTTGCCAGTAGCTCTAGATATGCTTCTGACACTTGCTCTGATTGTAGACGCTTTCGGTACTACCACGTTGGCAGGATGACTTTGATCTTTGCCTGCATCGCGGTACTTCCTTTCATTCGTCTGCTTCTAATATTCCATAGACCTCATGCGTGCTGTCTATAGACGTTGCTCTTGTGTCTATCCTTGACGCCACATCCAATCTTAAGCAACTACCACTACGGTTTCATACTTCGTAAGATTAGTTGATACTTGTCTCTCCATGCGAGAACCTGACAATTACTGTTAGCACTGGTGTGTCACGTCACCTACATGGTCGGAGCTGCATACACGAACACAATGATCTTCCTCACTCTGAAACACACCAAAGGTCTGTCCTCCATCTACTATCATGCGTACATCATTAACCCGTTTGTCTTACTTGCAGAGGCGCATGAGGATCAGCGTAATGCTCACTTCTTATACCAATGGAACGGCCTCGCAACACAAATCGGTGGTCTTGTGGGTACTTGCATCATCTTTCCGCTCGTGTATTTTCAAGAAGACCTTTTCCAGTAGCGATTGCCATGTAAATGCACCTTTCGCTTTATTATACGATACGGTATAAGATCTACGCTCCATCTACTTCTTCCCCTTCCCTTTGTGCTTCGAAGTCTTTGAACTAGCCGATGGCTTGGTCTCGATTTCAATCGTCCCGCCTTGAATATCCTGCTTATGCGCACTCTGCTCCACTTTGCTCTGCGTATCGAGATAAAACATCAAGTCTCGCACCTATCAACCTTGACGTCAGTACAGTAGACACTTGTAACTGTACTGAATAACGTACTTGGCTCTCTAAATCCGCAATCCGATGCGTACTCTCTCGTTCCGACTTTGCCTGATTGTCTTTCAAAAGCTGTATCTGTTCCTCCCACTGCTTCTTATTCTCCAAAAGCTGCATATTCAGCTCTCTACATACATGATAAGTCCGACAACTTTATACATTGAAGAGGAGGAGACTACCTGACAAAAGTCAGCTCCTTCTCCAGCTTTGTCGACTTGGCTACTAGTGCTTCATTCGCTTTCTTCAGCTGCTTCTTCTCATGCTCCAATGCACTGACTGCTCGTCGAGAACCTGCTGCTGCTGCCTCCTGTAGCTTCTGCTCGTAGTATATGCGCTGCTCTTCCAACTGACTCGTTAACAAGTGATTGTACTCTACAGCTAGCTTTTCTAGTTTCTGATGCTCCTCTTCCTCTAGCTCTGCAGTCGTTGGAGGAGGCAGCTGAGACCTTTCGCCACTATGATTATTCGGACTTGGAAACTCGACGAACTTGCCGTCTTGCTTATTCAAAATCAGTCGATGGACGTATCCGTCTCCAGCGTAGTCCCACACACGCTGTGTTTCTAGCTCGAGAGAGTACGTGTGATACGTCTCGTGGTAATGCTGCTTGGCATGCTCTCCAGAGTACCGACCACAGCCGATGTGACCGCAGATGAGACAAATCCATAGATGCTCTACAGTGCCACAAACTTCACATGCAGACTCATCGTCACCATGGCTGTAGCGACATACAGGACAACTAGAGCCTTCCCATCGGAAGAGGCAGTCGCAGTGGAATGTATGATTGCATAGTGTCGTTAAAATGCCGGAAGCAGTGGCATCAAGACGATCGAGGCATACAGCACAAGTGGGAATTTCAGTCAAGCCTGAAGGAGGAGGTGGTAGCAACCGATCTACGGATTTAGTAGAGGTAATTAACGCTTCTTCCTTGACGTCGATCTTCTCTTCATCCGATGCGGCGATTACATTCGTGTCGGACGGCAGTGGGTCGAACTCAATCGACCGTACAAAGACGATATTGCAACGATCTTGCTCAATTGAATTGAAGAACTGTCCGTCATGGTTCATAAAGAACTGATCGGCATGTTCTTGCTCTGTGAATTGGAGCAATGCCATGCAATTATCTCGTTCTGAATCCCGTAAGATGCGTACGAGTTCAATATGGGCACGATATCCAGCAATAAAATTCAGCAAGTCCACTGGCGACATATGCGTCGGCACGGATATAATACACACGAGCGTACTCCGTTCCGTTGGCAATTCCGGTACGATCGAAGTCGATGGTGTGACACGAGGAGGCGAGTGCTCCGTCACGCGAAAGAAACGCAATTTGCCAGTATTCACACGCACGCGTGGGTTACCAGTAAGAAAGGAAGCATCAATTTCCTGTTCATCATCTTCCTTCCTCTCTTCATTCGCCACATCCTGCACATGCACTTGGAACATACTCGCTTGTACCGTTGTACCACCTGCACGTACCAAAAGCTGTCCGATCAGAAACGAAAATCCAGTCGAAATTAATTATAGAGTGAGCTTGATTTTCTACTTTCTATTTCTTTATTTGTCACCCAAGAGGTACATCGTCATACCGCGTTTTATTCTTTCCAAGAGAAGGTCGACTGATATGTACGATAGCAGACAGAACTACCACGGAATGCAAGCGAATCCATACGCCGAGCCGTACGTTGTTTTCATGAGAAAGGTGGAGATGTATTTAATTGTGTCATGAAAAGGTACATGGTCCAAGCCCAACCGGTGGATGGTCCGATGCAGCCGTCTGCTACGCCGATGAAGCCGTACGTGTCTTGCATAGCAGAATAGTGATGGTATTAATGTCAGACGTAGAGATAAAGAACCCGCCAAGGGGTTTCGCGACTGGCCATTCGCCATCCTCTTCATTCTAAACATCGGTGCAATCGTCGCCTTTGCCGTACGTTACGCATCTTCCTCTCCTGATTTATGGATCTGACGTTTAAACTAGGTCATGTGGGGCAAAGAAGCTGTCTCAGATGACAATGGTGATACGTTCTGGATCCCGAATAACGCCATGATCACCGTCCTGGCCATCATGCTCGGCATGGCTGGCTTCTCCTTCGCCCTCTCGCTGCTCTTTGTGAAACTCATCACAGCCTACGCTCGTGTCATGATCCACTTTGTACTGTGGTTCAACGTCGGCATCGCAGTTCTCATCGCTGTCTACGGATTCTACTATGGAAGCTTTCTCATGGGCATCTTTGGCGCCATCTTCGCTCTCCTCAGCGCTTGTTACGCTCGCATGGTCGTCCACCGCATCCCATTCGCTGTTGCCAACTTGCGTGTAGCGGAGGCTGCTATCTCGAAACACAAGTCCACGTATCTCGTTGCGCTCATGTTCACAGTCGTGCAAGTCGGATGGGTAGCACTATGGATCATCTCGTTCTTAGGCGTCGTGACGCAGCTGGATAATGATACGAACAACCGTCGCCGACTCTTTACAAGCAATTACGATTCAAACCAGACACGATCGAACTCGCAGAACCCATCGGCTGTCAACTATGTCGTCTTCTTCTTCATGCTCCTGTCCTTTTACTGGGGCATCCAAGTCTTTAAGAACATGGGACACACAACGATCACAGGTACTGTCGCTTCCTTCTGGTACGCTTCTGACTCGAAAGGAGCCACTGGATCAGCTTTGAAACGTGCTGCCACCACTTCCTTTGGATCTATTTGCTTTGGAAGCCTAATCGTTGCTATCATCCAGGCACTCCGATCGGTACGATACTCGTTTACTACACCTATGCTATCGTATTTATCTTGTGGACATAGCTGGCTCAAAGCGCGCGTGATGAAGGCAGTGTCTTGGCGTGCATCGCCGACTGCCTCTTGTCTATCTTGCAAGGGATTATCGAATATATTAACCGATGGGCTTATGTCTACGTCGGTGTCTACGGGTACAAGTTCACCCAGGCCGGGAAGGCTGTCTTTGAGCTCTTCCAGAACCGTGGATGGGATGCGATTATCAACGATGACCTCATTGGCAACGTCCTAGGCTTCGCAGCGCTCTGTGTCGGTACGTTTTTGGTTATTAAACCGTCCTTTCATGTATTCTAAAGCTCTGAATCTGTAGGGTTGATCTGCGCTGCTGCTGGAGCCATCATCTCGGAGACATCCAGCCTTGTTTCCTTTGAAAGCAGCGCCACGATTCTGGCGATCCTCGGCTTGTTCGTTGGCATGGGTGTGGCCATCACGCCGTTGGCTGTGATCGATAGCTCGGTCGCGACCATTTTCGTCTGCTTTGCAGAGGACCCGGCAGCCTTTATGAACTCCCATCCGGAGTTATACCAACCACTGGTGACCGAATGGCACAATCTATATCCAGAGCTCATGGTCCAGGCAGGTTACTGGCACGCTTAAATTCTGTGAATAACACACAAAGCTTTCTATAATGCATCTGGGAAGAGGAAGGCCTATAAGGCAGATCACATCTTTTTCTTTTTTTCGATTCGACCTGCTTCTCTTTTCTTTTCAATCAATTCTTCTGTAGGCGTGCGGACGACTTTCGTACAACCTCGATAGTATTTGAGTTGCATACAATTTCTGATAGTAACATGATAATGTCGCTCGTAGAACTATAATGTAATTTCTGCACGATATACTTTAATTAAGTGCTTTTTTGGCGGGAAAACACGACCCAATTAACGAAGTGGTGAACGCAGTTGAGCGGGGTCGAGATGCATCTCAAGCAAGTGGTGATTTGCGGATTCCGCAGCTACCGTGATGAAATCCACGTCGCGCCTTTTAGTCCCGAGCACAACGTCGTGCTTGGCCGTAATGGCAGTGGCAAGTCCAACTTTTTCGACGCCATTCGCTTTGCGCTCTTGTCCGGTCGCTTTGCTAATCTACGACCAGAGGACCGACAAGCTTTATTGCACGAAGGTGCTGGGCGACATGTCATGTCTGCATATGTCGAAGTGATCTTTGACAATGAAGACGGACGTTTGCAAGTAGATGCTCATGAAGTCGTGCTGCGTCGTACGATTGGTGTCAAGAAAGATGAGTTCATGCTGAATAAAAAGTCAATTACAAAGAGTGATGTGATTCAGATGCTGGAAGGTGCTGGATTCTCACGTGCGAATCCGTACTATATCGTCCAACAAGGTAAAATCAACGCTCTCGCTGTCATGAAAGAGCATGAGCGATTGGAACTTTTAAAGGAAGTTGCTGGCACGAACGTCTATGAGGATCGGCGACAAGAGTCACTTCAGATACTCCAAGACTCGAAGAATAAGCAGCAGACGGTTGATCAGTCCATCGAGTACATTGAGGAACGTCTCCAGGAACTAGAAAACGAGAAAGAAGAGCTTGTGCAGTTCCAACAGCTCGATCGAGAACAACGTGCATTGGCCTATACGATGCACCAACAAGAGCTACGGGATGTACGTATCGAATTACAGGCTGTAGATCAGGAAAAGGACCAGGATTCCGCGAAATCGACTGAATTGCGAGACAAGCAGCTACGACTAACGAATGAACTGCAGCAACTGGAAGCAAATGAACAGAGTAAGAAAGCAGATACGTCAATCTTACAGGAACAAAAGAGTCGTGTGGAAGCTGAGAAGAAGGAATTGATGGAAAATCTGTATCAGCTCCAGTTGGAAGTCGCAGAACTTGGTGAAAGCGCTTCTTCTGGTTCATCTCGCCGTTCTCAATTATCACGAGAGCTTAGTGCGTTAGAACGTAGTATCCAAGACCGTACGAAGCAATTGAAAGAACAGATCGTACCGGAAATTAATCGTATCGAGGAAGAGCATGAGCAAGTGCTACAGACATGTCGAGAGCAAAGTGCTCAGTCCGAACAACTAATTGCTCGACAAAGTCGTTCCACTCAATTCAATACACAGGAAGAGCGTGATACGTACTTGCGTAATGAAATCAAGGAACTCGAGACACTCGTAGAACGCAAGCGACAGGATGCAGCAGCAGTCCAAGCATCCACACAAGCCTTAGACGACGCAATGAAAGAAGCGGAAGAGCACATTCAGGAACAGGAAAGCCAGCTACAGACCTATCGCGACACGATCGAACGTCTGAATAGCGAGATTGTCGAGCTGAAGGAACAACGGAATGCTCTATCGGAACAGCGCAAGGACAAGTGGCGGACGGAGAACCAGCTCGATCAAGACGTTCGACAGCTCACAGAGACAGTGTCGAGAGGTGAGAGTGTGCTGCATAGCACCATGGCGAGCGACGTACGTCGTGGGCTCGAAGCCGTGCGTGAGATGAGCTCCAGCGGGCGTGTGCGTGGCATCTACGGTCCGATCATCGAACTCGTAGAGCCGATGGACGAACGCTTTTGCATCGCAGTGGATGAAGCTGCTGGATCCTCTCTCTTCCACGTCGTCGTGGACTCGGATGAGACAGCTGCCAAAGCCATGAAGGAGCTAGAAAAGGAGAGTAAAGGTCGACTTACGTTCCTACCGTTGAATCGTCTACAAGTAGCTGATCATCTGCTCTATCCTCAAAGTGAAGACGTGATGCCACTACTCGAGAGACTCGAGTACCCTTCGGAAGTGGAGAAAGCAGTCCGTTCGGTCTTTGGGAAGAAACTCTTGTGCCGGAATCTCGACGCATGTGTCCAATATGCAGAGCAGACGGATATGGATTGTCTTACCTTGGATGGAGACGTTGTCCATCGACGAGGAGCGTTAAATGGTGGATTCAAGGAGCTCCGTCGGTCTCGTACGAAAGCCATGATGGAAGTACGTGCGGCCAAAAAGGAACTCGAGACAGCATCGAGTCGAGCGAAGGAAGTAAAGGAGGAAGCACAGCAGACGGATCAACAAGTCGCTCATCTCGTGGGTGAGATCCAGAAGAAGAATGGTGAGAAACAACACACGTTGTCTTCGTATGAGCAACTCTGTGATGAACTCGCAGCGTCTAAAAAACGTCTCGAGAACGATCGATTAAGTCGAGAGCACAAGATCGCATCGATCAAAAGTCAAGAGGAGGAACGACAGGATTTAGAGACGACGATCGCTTCGTATAGACAAGAGCTCGAGTCGGAGATGCAAGCGGATCTTAGCTCACAAGAAAGTGAGAGTCTGCATCAATTATCCAGTAGCCTCGCTGCGCTGCGTAAGCAAGAGCGAGAGCTACGGAATCGAAAGGAAGAGCTACGTGCTCGTAAAGACGGAGTGGAAGCTGTCTTATCAGAGAACTTGTTCAAACGTCGGAATGAGCTACGGCGTGAACTCGGTCAGGAAGGATTAGAACAAGTGACGTTGCATGAACAAGATGGAGAGCTACGTGCAAAGCAGTTGGATATGGAAAATGCGGATGCACTCGTCCAGCAGAACGCTTTGGAACTTGCGAGTATTGAAAAGCGATCGAGGGAACTGCAGGATGATGTCGCTTCCGGTCAAGTGCGTCAACAGGAAATTAAGACAGAGCTCGAGACTGTTGAAGAAGAGCTGGAGCAAGAGCAGCATGAGACGGAAAAGATCTACAGCCGTCGTAGTCGATTGCTCCAACGCCATGACGTTGCGATGCGAGAGATCCAGGCCCTAGGGACACTACCATCGTCCGAGTTGGAAAAGTTTAAGGACCTCCCACTCAAGCAAGTTGCCAAGCAGTATCGAGATAAGAAAGAGCAGCTACGTGCGTTTAGTCATGTCAATGGCAAAGCGTTAGACCAATACGTGAGTTTTAGTACGAAGAGAGGGACGTTGGTCGAGCGCAAGCGAGAGTTAGAAGACGCGTACACGTCTATTCAAGACTTGATGGAGGTGCTAGATCAACGAAAGGATGAAGCGATCCTCAAGACCTTTAAAGGTGTGTCGCATCACTTTTCCGAAGTCTTCCAAGAGCTCGTGCCGACAGGTGAAGGGAAGATGCTGATCATTCGAGACGACCCGAGTCAGTCGCAAGAGTCGACGGAAGGAGAGAACACACCAACGAATGCTCGCGTTGAGTCCTTCTCTGGTGTCCAGATCAAAGTGAACTTCCGAGGGGAAGGAGACTCGTACTTGATGCAGCAACTCTCTGGCGGACAAAAGTCACTCGTAGCACTCGCGTTCATCTTTGCCATCCAACGATGTGATCCAGCGCCATTCTATCTGTTTGATGAAATCGACCAAGCATTAGACACGAACCATCGAGCAGCAGTAGCGAGACTCATTCAACGCCAGGCACATTCTTCTGAGAACCCGGCACAGGTACTTGTTAACTCCTATGATGCTATCTATCCTTCTTACGTGTCTGCTGTAGTTTATCACGTCGACGTTTGGACATGAACTGGTAAAGGTTGCTGACCAGTTCTACGGCATTGGTTTCCAAGACAAAGTCAGTCAAGTGTACACGATGACTCCGGAAGACTCGCTCGACTTTATCAGTAACATCATTGCGGAAGAAGATGTGACGAATGATACGAACAAGTAGCTTCTTTTCTCTTTTAAATGCGTCGGGAATACATATTCAAGCACGACGGCTTCGTTTCTTAGTCCTATCGTACTCTAGTCGTTATGACGCACGCGTTTACCACCACGACGTAGCTGCAGCGTATCGCGTTCCTCTGCTTGCTTCGACACGAACGCTTGGGTTAAAGCAGCTAGTGCGTCGGTAGTAACTGGCCATTGAAGAGCTGCCTTTGGATTCTGCCAGAAGAAGACACTCGTGTCGAAAGACGCAATGCGCCAACGAGTCTTTCGAATGTGCTGCTTTCCTTCGCAGTAGCCATGATCCTTTTGCTCTATGAGCAAATGGTGTTTGTTGAAGCGACTTTCGTTGAGCACACGCCATCCCTAGGATGATACAACGTTAGTAGTCGATTAATGGTAAGTGGAGGATGTGTCCTACCTCGGTGTTCTTCCAGGCAGGAATAATAACGATGAAAGCGAGAGCCTTGTCACTCTTTTCCAACAATTGAGTCATGTGATCCGCCATTCGTTTAATGAGCTTTGGCACGAACGGAGGATTCGCTTCGTAGCATCTGCATACAGAAGAGGTGAGCTATAAGTAGGTAGTATATGGCGCAGATACATACCCTTCACGAGGTGAGAACTCAAAGAAACTACCGACACTACCGAAGACATGGTCTGTATCTAAGAAAGCACTACAGAACGGAGCGTATCGGCAGTTGAGTGGTGAAGCAAAGCATTCCATTCGACACTCGAAGTGTTCTAAGAGGACATCAAAGCACTCTTCATTGAGTGCAGCTTGAAATCCACCTCCATCTAGACTGTCGTAACGGAGTAGAAGACAGAAGACGGCGCTTTCGAACTGATATTTTCCTGGCGGAGTGGTGCTGTCCACATCTTGCTGACGTTCGTACAGGATGCGGAGCTTGGTGTAATGAGCTGTGCTGAGTTTGACAGAGAAATGACCGTACGAGAGCTCGACCATAGCGTCTTGCTCGGTCACTTTTACATGGCGCTTCTTTCCTACGACAAACGTCTGCTGTTGGAACTTTCGGAGCATCTTGTCCGATAGTTTCGTGAGCTTCTTGCATTGGCGCTTTGCTCCGGACTTAGTGGCTCCAGCCTTGAGCAGCTCGTCTTGCAGTCCAGTAAAGTTGCTTTCTCCATGTGGAATCAACGGGTCTTTCTACTCTACCTCGTTACTCCATGCTTTTCTAAATGGTAATGATAAAAGGACTCTACCTCCGCGACGGTAAGTTGGGAAGTGAACTGCCATGTTTCCAAGACCGAGTTTGGTAATTCCGATAGTCCTAAATCTTCACCAATGCTCTTGATCTTGGCACATAAGGATCGTACAACCTGTTGTCTAGCAATTTCAAGTGACGGATGCGACTCATACGCCTCCGCTCGCTTCGCCACGCTCTTGACAATACTCGCTGGCAAGTCCATCGTAACATTTGGATTCCAAATCCCAAGTCCATCCACCTCTTCCTCTCTCTGTCTCTTTTTAGGTTGCACATCCGCCTCCTCTCTATTCGAAGACACATTGCCGGTGGCATGTGCCATCGAGTCTAGGATGTCGTCCAAGTCCATATTCGATTGTACTGCCAATCAGGTCGTGTCATCCACTAAAACGTAGGCAATCGTTACAAATTAAGTAATAATTAAAGTGTCATCGACTGGCTGGCAGCACCTCCGACACCTTAACGACCTAGAAGCTCATTTTGAGTTTTTGATCGCAGATCAGCATGGGTCACCGAAAGTTTGAGGCTCCTCGCCACGGTCACTTGGGTTTCTTGCCCAAGAAGCGTACCAAGCACCACCGTGGTCGCGTACGCAAGTTCCCGAAGGACGACCAGTCCAAGCAGTGCCACTTGACGGCCTTCATGGGCTACAAGGCTGGTATGACCCACGTTTTGCGTGAGGTCGACCGACCTGGCTCCAAGCTCCACAAGCGTGAAGTCGTCGAGGCTGTCAGCATCGTCGAGACGCCCCCTATGGTCGTCGTCGGTGTTGTCGGCTACCTCGAGACGCCGCGTGGCATGCGTACGCTCACGACGGTCTTCGCGGAGCACTTGAGCGAGGAGGTCAAGCGTCGCTTCTACAAGAACTGGTACCGTTCCAAGCGCAAGGCTTTCACCAAGTACGCTAAGAAGTACCAGACGAGCCCGGCCGAGATCGAGAACGAGATCAACCGTATGAAGAAGTACTGCCAGGTCGTCCGTGTCATTGCTCACACGCAGATCCGTAAGGTCAACCTTCGTCAGAAGAAGGCCCACGTCATGGAGATCCAGGTCAACGGTGGCTCTGTCTCCGAGAAGGTCGACTTCGCCAAGTCGCTCTTCGAGAAGCAGGTCCCGGTCTCTGCCGTCTTCGCCAAGGACGAGATGATCGACATTTCGGGTGTCACCAAGGGTCACGGATTCGAAGGTGTTGTTACCCGTTGGGGTGTCTCCCGTCTTCCGCGTAAGACGCACCGTGGTCTCCGTAAGGTCGCCTGTATCGGTGCGTGGCACCCTGCCCGCGTTCGTTTCACCGTCCCGCGTGCCGGTCAGAACGGTTACCACCACCGTACGGAGATGAACAAGAAGATCTACCGTATTGGTGCCGCTGGCGACGCCAAGTCGTGCCAGACGGAGGCTGACCTGACGGAGAAGACGATCACGCCGCTTGGTGGCTTCCCCCACTACGGTATCGTGAACGAAGACTGGCTCATGATCAAGGGTGCCATCGTCGGTGCCAAGAAGCGTCCGTTGACGCTCCGCAAGTCCAACTTGACGCACACCAAGCGCTCTGCGTTGGAGGAGATTAAGCTCAAGTTCATCGATACGTCGTCCAAGCTCGGCCACGGTCGTTTCCAGACCGCCGAAGAAAAGGACAAGTTCCTTGGACCGCTTGCGAGCCGCAACCGTGCCTAAGTCGCGAAAGAATCAAAGACCTACTGCGCTCAAACGTTGTTTTTTAATCTTTTTCTCTTTTGTTTTATTCGAGTTTCTTCTTTTCCAAAGGTTTTGACACGAGACTGACGTCCGTACGGAAGAGGATCATGCAGATGAGGAAGAAGAGGAGGAAGGCTGAGACGAGGAGCAAAGGTTCATGCAGCATGAACCACTGAGGATAGTCGAATGTGACTTCGAAAGGCACATTGTGAGCACTGATCAGGTTCTCCTTACGGAGGATGATGACTGGACGACCGACCGCTGGCGTGTCGAGATACGTCTGTCGTGTCGTTCGTTCCTCGGATTCGACGCTGAAAGGAACGTTGACATGGATGTTTGTGCTGCCTTCAGGGAGGATAACCTTGACGGTCAGATCGTCCACGACTGCATCCTTAAGAGACGTAGAAAAGTCGGTCTTGAGACGGAAGGCATCGCCGACGTGCGTCAGGAGCGAGTGCGTCGGGACAGCGTAACCCAAGTAGAACTGCGTTCGCCAGCCGCCGAAAAGCGGGAAGCGAGGACGAAGCTCCAGGTCTTGGCTCGTGCTCATCGGTCGCAAACGAGACGTCGAGATGTTGCCAATCTGATCACGATAGTACACGTTGACAGCATCTTTCGGGAGCTGTGCGTGGAGCTCTTGGAACGAGTTTCCCGTGTCACCTCGGAAGGTAAAGTCGAAGCGAGAGAAGCCTCCTTCCAATCGAGCGCCAGTGTGTTCCATATCAAAGACTTCTTCCACGGACACTCGACCCCACATGGACACTTCAATCTCACGCACGAGGTTGGTGACGGTCATGAATGGCGCGTTGGACTTGAAATGGACAAGAAGGTCCTTGTTAGCGACGTTGGAAGATGCGGATACGTCTTCATACGGTCCGTATGTGATCGATCCACCTTTACGAACGGTCGGCTGGATCTCTGTAAAGCTCTCGACGCGACTCGATGGCAATTTGAGCTTAGTCGTCTGGGATTTCGTGTCGTACGGACTGGAAAACGTCGGTGCGTCTTCAAAAATCACGAGCTGGTCTTCACTCTGACGGATCTGAGCTGGTAGAGGCGTCAGCATGCGTGTAAAGTACATGGTCAGCTTCATTTTCGACGACTCTCCTGCAGATACGGCAGCAGGGAGTGTGACAGCGTACTCTTGGACACCTTGGTGACGTTCCTTGGGTGTGACAGCACACGTTGTTGCATCACTCTTTGCAGTTACATACGAAAGCCTCTCACTTTTGTCCATCGGAAGTGTGAAGATATAGTCCGTGACAGGAGCATCGGCATCAACGAACTCTATATCCACTTGCTCCCGAACAACATGCTTCGTAAGATCGAGCACACGTTTCACCTACATCTCAAAGATAAATAAAACCAACACCATAGAGTCACCTATATCTATTACATTGGAGTTGATAGGCACAGCTTGTACGGATGCCACAAGCACCGCAACGAGCAAGAGGAAGAGCACTCGCATACTTGATGCCGCGTGTTTTGGATTTAGACGTATCTCTTCCGAATGATCATTGGTCTAATATCCACCTTCTTTCTACCAATCAAAGGCGTATTGTTCTAGCCACTCGTTCGATTGATATTTGCAAAAGTTGATAATGTTGCGTCGAGTGGTCTCTAGGAGTGCGTCAGCGGCTCGACGATCTGCTGCTCGTCGATCCCAGGTTGCATGGTTCTCGGATGATGCCCCGAAGGCTAGTGAAGAGACCCCTGTCGTCGAAGATGAATTGGCGATTACGCCCAAGGTTCAGAAGGTCGTGGATCAGATCCTCGAGCTGAACATGGTCGAGATCATGGAGCTTTCTACTGCCATTCAGGTATTTCTACTTGTACATAGAAGTTCTAGGGTGTTTTATTCATTTGCAATGGTTGTATAGCAAAAATTCAACCTTCCGGATGTGAGTGCCATGGGTGCCATGGGTGGTGGCGGCGGAGGTGCGCCTGCTGAGGAAGCACCAAAGGAAGAGAAGACGCAGTTTGATGTGAAATTGGCCAGCTTTGACGCCAAGAGCAAGATTAAGGTCATCAAGGAAGTGCGTGCGATCACCGGTCTTGGACTGAAGGAAGCCAAGGAGCTCGTCGAGAACGTGCCGGGCGTACTAAAGAAGGACATGAAGAAGGAGGAGGCCGATGAGATTGTTGCTAAGCTAGCCGAGGTTGGTGCCGTCGTCGAACTCGAATAGAAAAAAAACGATACGAAACATGAACAAAACGTACTTAGACAAGTGGTTTGAGCATGCATGTGCATGTCGTATGTAGGAGATCTATAGGAATTTGTAGCTAGAGTATAGTTAGGAGATCTCTTGCCTTTTGTATGGAGCTGACAACTAAAGATGAAACGAAAGCAGGAAGATGGCGAACACGGTCCGATCGATACGAAGAAGCGGCGAAAGTGCCCGTACTTGGACACGATTAATCCACAAGTACTAGACTTTGACTTTGAAAAAGTATGCTCCGTCAGTCTGTCCGATCAGAACGTCTATGCATGTCTTGTGTGTGGCAAATACTTCACCGGACGTGGTCAAAACACGCATGCGTTCACTCATTCTGTACAAGCCGGTCACCACGTCTTTATAAACCTTCAAAATGATCGTGTCTATTGTCTTCCAGGTACATTGCATTTTGTATTCACTACCAACCATTGATTTATACTAAGCACAGCTTTTCGATAGACAATTACGAAGTCGTGGACAACACTTTACAGCCCGTGAAGAATGCTTTGCGTCCTACTTTCTCCAAAGACGAAGTTGCAAAGTTAGATGAGAACCGTTTGTTGTGCCAGGACGCCTTTGGTGTTTCATATCTGCCAGGTACGACCCTGTCGATCTAATCTAGTCGGTAGCATCAAGCTCATACCGTCGTTACGTAGGCTTCATCGGTCTGAACAACTTGACAAAGACAGACTACATCAATGTAGTCGTACAAGCTTTGGCACACGTACCTCCTCTTCGTGATTACTTTTTGTTATCCTCCACCAAGGACGATGCAAAGAGGTCACCACTGGCAATCGCTTTTGGCGAATTACTGCGAAAAATGTGGAGTCCTCACAATTTCAAAAACACCATCAGTCCACATGAATTCGTACAGGAAGTGTCTGAAAGCAGTAAGAAGCGTTTTCAGATTGGAAAACAGAATGAAAGCTTTGAATTCCTTTCCTGGCTTTTAAACGAACTCCATCGGGTACGTCTCTCATCATACTAAACATATGCCTAGTAGAAGTACTTAGTTGTGGAATGATGTAGGGACTGGGAGGAACACATAAGAAGGGTAGTAGCATCATCCACAAGTGTTTCCAAGGACTTGTGGAAGTCGAGAGTACGGACTCGGCTGAGGGAGCTGAAGAGGAGGAAGAGGAGGGCGACAATAGCAATGTTATCACAAAGAAGAACAAATCATCTTTCTTGTATGTATACATATTAATATAAGATAATAAAAGCACGACTGACAGTATCGAGGGCAATAGGCTCTTGTCACTTGATCTTCCATCCACACCTCTGTTCAAGGACTCGCAAGGCGGCAACATCATCCCGCAGGTACAATCCGGTATATATTCTTCGTACTAGCACTTCTAATGCTCGGATGCCGATAGATTCCTCTCTTTACAGTTTTGGAAAAGTATGATGGACTTCACACGACTGTAAGTTAACCTCTTCTACTTTTACAAACATCAAGTTATTAACCTTCATATGCGATGCAGCACGTATTGCAAGATGAAAAGCGATTGAAGAAACGTTATCGGATTGAAAAACTACCTCCTTACCTCATTTTCCACGTCAAACGCTTTACACGCAACAACTTTTTCGTGGAAAAGAACCCGACGATCGTCAACTTTCCAGTGAAAAACTTGGAATTAAAAGACTATCTTCATCTCGAACGGACAATCCCATCCAAAGAAGAGCTAGAACAAACGTACGTCCTCTAGTCTACATAATTTCCACACTACTCACACCTGCGTGTAGATCCATATCCGACCTAAAGAAGATGCTAAAGAAAGCAGGTCAATCGTCCAAGGTACCCTCCCACTCTATGACCATCCTATCCGCTTGTCTTATTATGTTTGTAGGGATGTACGGAGAAGTCGGATCTGGTCGATAAACTCGTAGAAGCGGCTAATCCTCCGACTAAGTACAATTTGGTCGCCAACATCTGCCATGACAGTCCCGTGAACGCAGGTCGGGAGACCGCTGTGCGGACGAATCCTCTGACGGAGGGCAGCTACCGTGTCCATGTCCAGAACAAGGTACAACATCCATACCCACAACTACTATCCTTTGTTCTGATCTTGTTCCTAGGCTACGGAGCAATGGTATGAGATCCAGGATTTACATGTCCAAGAGACCATGCCACAGCAGATTGGTGTCTCGGAATCGTACATGATGATCTACGAACGGAAACTGTCGTAGGTCTAGGATCCCAACAAAGTCTCTTTTTGAACATACATCAAGCCTACGCACTGATACCAAACTCATCGTTCCACTCTTCCATCGCACGCAAACTTTCTTTCGATACACTCGGTCGCACGCGTTGTAAAGCTGCTCGAAAGTCCTGAATATGAATCGGTCGAACGTCCTTTGATGTCGCTTGGGCAAGTCGAGGACCAAGTGCTCGAATCGGACCGAGCGCTGCATCCTTACATAGGGCTTTGAGATCGCTACCAGAGTAGCCTTGTGTCGCCTGTACGACCTCGTTCATCTCTCGAGATGACATGGACCATGGCTGTGACTGCAAAAGGTGTCGAAGCAATCCTTCTCTTGATTTTGCCTCTGGGAGCGGAACTAGTACTCTACTTTAGACACGTGATGGGTGCTTATAGAGGTGGAGATACGTACCGTAGATGCGCTTTTCTAGACGCCGGATGATGGCATCGTCGAGCTCTTGTGGGAGGTTGGTGGCAGCCATGACGAGGATCCGATCGTCTTGAGATGATGCTGCACCATCTAATTCCATAAAGAACTGGTTCTTTATACGACGACTGGCATCGTTCTCAGAGCTTGAGCGACTACCAAGCAACGCGTCGACTTCATCTAGAAAGACGACTGCCGGCTGGAGCTCTCTTGCCATTTCAAATAAGGCTCGTACTAGTTTTTCACCTTCACCAACCCATTTGGACGTAAGTGTCGACGCAGAGATACTAGAGTGGATACATGACAGGTGGGTGGGAAGTAGGATAAGGAGGGATGCAAAGGTATGTACTTGAAGAAAGTTGCGCTCGACTCGGTTGCTACAGCTTTTGCCAGTAGTGTTTTTCCTATTTGATGGCATCACGCTTATCGTTTCTATTAAAGTGGACGGCGGATAGCTGGTACGGTACCTGTGCCTGGAGGACCGAAGAGCAGAACGCCTCGAGGAGGTGACCGTAAGCCTGTGAAGAGGTCGGGTCGAAGGGTAGGATAGATCACAGCTTCCTATATCTCTATCAGTATCAACCTGTCTACTTTTATATGGTTGGGACGAACCTGAAGAACCTGCTTGGCCAAGTCTAAGCCGGATATGTCGTTCCAAGTGACCGCCGGCGATCGGTCCATGACTTCATCTAGAATAGTATGCGCATATTGCGTGTCCTTTCGTCTGTGTTTTGATATATTCCGATTCTCTTTGCTCTGCAAAGGTGCTTTCTAACAAGAGTGAGCTACTAGCATCTCGGACGCTCAAAGACTGCAGGCAAGTACCTTTGTATTAGATGCCACTATATTTCGTTGTTCGTTCAGCCATTTCTTCAAGTACTCAGCTCTAGACATGTAGTCATGGATTTTGCTGCGTAGCTGTGTTTGCTCATCGCCAGATAGCTCTACGTCAGGTATAAATGGGATGTCACCTTGAAAAGGTTTAGAAGAGGTAGAGCATACGTTGCGCACAGTTCATCATCTTTTCAATCGCATTTGCATAAAGTTCGACTGCCTGATCGTATTGACCAGCTTCATCCGCTTCAATAGCATGCTGGATGGCAGTACGCATCTCGTCTTCTCGGCTGTCGCCTACTAGCGCTCGCAGGAGGAACATTGCTCGTGTTTTATGCCCAATATGATCCCTTTTTGACCTTCATAAATAAGGAAAAACTTGAAATAGCCAAAATATATGATATCTCATTGCACAAATAGCAATTTTAAACCTAAAAACTAATGATGCTGGGAGCTCTACGATCGACGCTGCGCTCGGCGGCAATTCAAGCGCCTCGGAATCTCTCCGTGCGCTTTGCAACAATCAATGGTACGCCATCAACTACAGAAGAAAGTATTTAGTGCGTAATAACGTTTTATTCCTCCTATGTACCGCTAGGCAATCAAGTCCGAACGGGTATGGCATTAGACCTGGATGGAAAGATTTATCGTGTCACCAAGAGCCAACACACCAAGCCTGGAAAAGGAGGCGCTTACGTCCAAGTATACCTTCCACCAATATTGCGTCGTATACGTTTATTTAGACCTTTTGTGTATCCGTGCGCAATTAGTGCGACTTGAAGGAGATCAAGACAGGCAATAGAATGAGCAAACGGTTTCGAGCGGCTGAAAGTGTGCAGAAGGCACCGCTTACGCAAGACCAATTCTTCCAGTATCTTTACTCGGACGGATCCAACCTCGTACTAATGCACAACGACACGTTTGAACAGGTACATCAGAATGTATTGACAATGCTTTCCTCCTTCTTATTCAAATCTCCAGATGGAGTTACCACAAGACATGTTCGAACCTCGGCAACTGGAGTTTCTCATCGAAGGCATGAACCTTTCACTCCAGATCATTGATGGCGACGTCATTTGGGCCAACATGCCAGACAATGTGACACTTGCCGTGACGGTAGCTTTGCTCTTGTTGATGTTCGCTTGTCTTGTACTGAGTATACTTGTGCCATTTTTAGAAAACGACACCCAAGGGTGTGGCAGATACAGCGCTCAGTGTCAAGGACGCGACGCTCGAGAATGGTGCAGTGGTCAAAGTCCCGCTCTTTATCGAGATCGGAAATCAGGTCAAGGTGTCGACACAGGACGGAACGTACTTGGATAAGTTGTAAGACAAGAGGATTAGAACACGTTACTCCTACCCTTGCTTCCTTTCACCCTAGAAACCTGATCTTTTCTCGTCCTCCTCTCTTCGAAACTGAAATCTCTGGTACACAATACTTGGAAACCGTGCAAACGTGCTCCATCCCGTTGCCAGTTCCGATTCTTTCTGCCAACAGCAGGTGTGTTCGACAATCGATTTCTCATCGTTCTGCCACATTTTAAAAAAAGCGACGATGGAAGATACGAATAAAGCAATTGCGACGGATCTACTGCCATCACCGGCGCCTCTGAATGATAACGCTTCTGCCCATGGCGTCGCGACGTATCTAATCCGGAAGCCGTTTGAGCAGCGGCATCGCACTGACTCGGCAGACAACGCCCTCGCACTGCAGCAGGAAAAATCACATGCAACTGAATCGAAATGTAAGGACAAGCAGCCTGACCAGGAACCAGCAAGTCAGTCCGAGGAAGCACCAGCTAGCTAAGTACCAAGGCTGCGCGTGGCAGACCCAGCTCGGTACATCGCCGTACCCCCTTCTACCATTGCATAGATTGCGTGCTGAGACGTCGAGTTCAATAGAAACAGATAGTAAACGAAATATACTACGTGAATGTGAACCCAAGCATCCAATCTCGATAAAGTAGATCCGAGAGGGAGTACTAGATGGTCTCGTCACAGGTTATGTACCCGCCACACACTAATTCGCGAGACACTGACGAAAATGTCGACCCAGCCGACGTCCTCGAGTGTCGCTGCGTCACGGTCCACTGATCTGCATCAACGAGCAGCGGATGCCGCCAAAGTATGCCCGCACACACACTCTCTACCTATATCAGGTCTAATACCTCTGGATGTATTGTAGTTTCTAAATGCAGACAGGAAGATGTCGTCACAAGACGTTCAGGCCATGCTTCAGAAGAATGAAGCCGAGATACGTGGCTGGGCATCCCTACACAAGCAAGAACGTATGCCTCCTCTACAATCTTACCTGTGCATCCTACTAATATAGTAATAGCTCCAAAGCAACGTACGGAAGAGCATAAAGAATGGTTACGGAAGTGTATGCTGCTTCGAAAGCAAATCGGTGCTCGATTAGAAATGCTGGCTTCTCTAGCTGATAAGCAAGTGAGCGACAAGTCCAGTCCACATCAGTCACCCAATCAGTCGGCTGTTGCGAATCAAAGCCATCCAAGCCAAGCTACAGTACATACGAACAGCTATAAATCTCCACAGGCGACTGGAAATCCTCATCCAAATCCAATCAACGCCAACAACAAAGGTACGATCAAGTAGCAGTACGTGATATTCCTCTTAGCTGATGTTATGGATAGTTCGGAGTGCCAATCCACCTCCCGCAAGCCGACAGCAGACACCAGTTCAGCCAGTAGCTACTTCCAACAATGCATCCCGGAGCTCCCAAGCGCACTCAAACGCTAACGTATCGGCCTCGATGCCCATGATGATGACACCGCAACAGCAGCAAGCGATGATGATGATGAACAACTCTATGCGTATGGGTATGCCGATGAATATGAACATGGCTGCACCATTCATGGGGATGCAAATGCCGAATATGTCCATGCCGATGAACACCAATACTTCCATGGGTATGTTCGATCCGAACGCTATGAATGCTTTCAACAATCCGAATGGGAATAACTCGATGGCAGGCTTCAATCCTGCCCAAGGGTTTAACATGAACCAAAACTTCCAACCGCAGACGTCGCAGGCGTTTGACGGCGGCTACCCACTCATGCAAAACCAGCAAATGGTCAATCAAATGAACAATGGATACCAAGCCATGGGTCGAAATGATACTCAGGCCATGCCGAATATGTCTTATGGCATGAATATGCCCAACCCACAGCCGATGCATATGTCCAATGGTGGGAATCGGCAGCAACAGCAGACACAGCAACCACAACGACAGCAGCTGCAGCAACAACAAGCAAGTAATAGCGAAGCGATTCCATTTCCAGGTGACGACGCACTATCACCCGGAGATGCCTCTACTTTCTTTGATGGACTACCGGACGATGTGTTCAGTAATATATAATTGAGCTGTACACTCCCTCTCCTTCGCCTTCATGCATGTAATTACTAGATCATAGCGGACTTATCTGATTACAAGTTTCAGTACTGTCATCTCGATCCACAGTAGTCTGGAACATCATTCTGATGTAATTCATGAATGCCTTCGAAGTAGTGGCAACGGGTCGATGGATCCGGTAAGCGTGCTTGGGGTGCTATCACTACTAGCAAGCACTGTATGGACTTGATCCAGCTGATTAAGTCGTTTATTGAGGAGGTAGTGATCTCGTGTATTCATCGGCCTTTGCTGTAAGGATCGCTCCTGGCTCTTGCAATTTTTTCCAGATCGATCATCCGATGTCACTGGCTGCTTTTTATTCGTTCGAGTCAAGTCCTGATGAATAGACGAGACTATGGGTGGGCGCAGAGTAGGTAGAAGAAGCTTTATCTTTGATGAAGATAGGCTTTGCTGCCTTTTAGGAGAGTACATGCCCTTCTTTCCATCTTGATTGCAATACTTTTCACTCTGTTCAAGCTCCTCATACCGGTGTAGGAAAAAAGATGGAGATGCTGTGGAAATGTCGACGCCAATAAAATCATCATAGCGAAACAACTCTTTGTGCTTATGAAAGAAAGATAGGTCCATCCGTGTGATTCGACAAGGTGAAATATCAATGAAACGATCCCAGGTCTATTTTCAATCGACCTCTTCCAACTTTTGTCAAGATGGAGCACACGACGTCAATCGATTCGTTTGCTTCCTCATTGTCAATATCAACCTCTGTCCAGATCGGAAATAGCACCTATTCTCCAGGCGATGCTTACGTAGAAGCCATTTTACCTCTTCCTTTGACCGATGCTGCCTTGGGCTCGGCGTCCCAGTCGTCACTAAAGAGCGTCAAACAAGGTACATCGAGTTCATCTAGTTTTAGTCGGAAGAAGAAAGGAAAGCATATGAGTCTAGCAACGCATCCAGCGGTGGTTATAGCAAAGGAGCGATGCCGTTCAGAGGCAAAGACAGGGGATATTCGTATCGTCACGGATGATGAAGTAGTCGGTGAGTGCGTCGAGGTTGTTGGTCAAGAAGCAGAGATTGTGTTTACTGCACGTAACATATTCCGCTACCTAGTGTTCTTTGTTAAACACCTCGGTCGATTCATTGACATCAGCATCGGTCTAGTCGATGACAAACAGACATTCCGTCGTATCACGCTTACAAACTCGCGGAGTCTAGCCAAGGTCGACAACAAGGTGTGTCAGCTACCCCTGGTAACCGGTGATAAGCCAGGATGGAGACATGTCTGCATTGATCTCCAAGATATGACACAGCAAGCGTTTGGTACCAAACACATGACGACAGCGCAGGTTCGTATACGAGGAACCTGTCGTCTCCTTCGGGCTTACTTTCAAGAAGAAATGTACTATCACGATGAACTACCAATCCACCTTCAATTCCAAAGAGCGTAAGGCAAGGCATTTAGTTTTCGTACTGACACAAGACGTCTCTATATTTGCTTTGTTTAAGGGATCTCTCGGTACGGTGTTACGTCACGATAGCACGAGTCAAACACTTTATCGATGCACTCGTCCTCCTGTTGGACATGGGTGTGGTTAGACTAGTCTCTACTTCAATAAGAATACATCGTGTGCGACTTACTCGTCCTTTGCATGCTTCGTGATTCGCAATTGATAGCTTGGCACGTCGACGCACACAGATCTGCGTTTACAAGTGGTTATAAGGGAACTCGTACAACAAGTTGTATGCCACATACCTGATGTTGCTTGGCGACGTTTAAGTTCTTGCGAAGGTATTCGTACTTCCAATTGCAGTCGCCACTCAATGCTGCGGCTCGTATCTCACTGCACGCGTAATGCTCGCAATTGTTCCAGTCGATCTTAGCACGACAGTGGTCGAATGCATGAATGAGTTCATGTGCAACTGTTCGGTCCATCCACTCCTGGTCAGTAATGTGGTTCTGACACAGCAATACCTATCGCCACACGTGTAAGCTGGAATCAGATGACACCATAGACGAGAGAAGCATACACCAGGTCGACCGTTGTCGTCTAGTTGGAAACCACCATTAATCTCTCCATCACAGTCTTCACTCTTGAAGAACCCAGGTCGCAAAGGGCATCCCATCTTCTCCATCATATTCACGAGAAATCCAACTCGTGAGCCTACATACCACAATGACTACACTATCCAAGCCATACATACTTTTATATGAACGTACATTTTTCCAGTGTCTTCTCACGCATCGATTCACACTTCGCATGACGTTTCTGCTCATCCGTCTGTCCAGCATTACCGCCGGCCATTCCCCGTAGGACGTCCATTCAAATCAAAATGTAATTCGTGTCCAACTTACGTTGTCAATCAGGTCCGTCTCAGTCGTACTTACCTGAAACCACTCGGGATTTGTATCGAAGGAGCTCGCCACCAAGCAGAAGCGCATTTGCGGTCAAGAAAGCTCGACCCCAAGCAGCCCCTTGATCTACTATGTTCCGCCGATCGACATCGACGCTATTGGCGCCGCGAGCGCGCATGTTCAGCGCCGCCAAGAAGAAGGGCGACGTCAAGTTCGAGTTCGGCTCGTCCTTCCAGCTCCACCGTATGGTCATTGAGAACAAGTAGCTCGCACTTTGTGCTCATGTCATGTTCATAGGTCTCGACGAGGGTCCGCAAGAGTACGCCATGAGCAACCGTGAAGAATTGCTCGAGTACTACCGTCTCATGTACCGCATGCGTCGTATGGAAATCACTTGTGACAACGAATACAAGGTATAAGCACGAGCTTCTTCGGTCATCTCTAGCAACTCAATTTCCCTCCTAGGCGCGTAACATTCGTGGTTTCTGCCACTTGTACGACGGCCAAGAAGCCGTCGCAACTGGTGTCGAAGCTGCGCTCGACCGCACTGACTCGTGGATCACATCCTACCGTAGCCACTGCATCATGCTTGCTCGCGGAGGCAACGTCAAGAGCATCTTAGGTGAACTCTTCGGTTCTGCCGCTGGTGCCATTGACGGCAAGGGTGGTTCGATGCACTTCTACAACAAAGAGAACAACTTCTACGGTGGTCAGGGTATCGTCGGCGCCCAAGTGCCCGTCGGAGCCGGTCTCGCTTTCGCCAACAAGTACAACCACAAGGGTGACGGCCTGATGCCGTGTGCCATCACCATGTTCGGAGATGGTGCCGCCAACCAAGGTCAGGTCTGGGAAGCTGCCAACATGGCAGCGCTCTGGAAGCTCCCGGCCATCTTCTGCATTGAGAACAACCAGTATGGCATGGGTACGTCCGTCGAGCGTTCATCGAGCAACACCGAGTACTACACGATGGGTAACAAGATCCCTGGTATCAAGTGCGACGGTATGGACGTCTTGGCTGTGCGTGAGTGCGCTAAGTTCCTCAAGAAGTGGACTGGCGAAGGCAACGGACCGATCTACGTCGAAATGAACACGTACCGATACCACGGTCACTCTATGTCCGACCCTGGTGTCACCTACCGTGACCGTGAAGAGGTGTCGCAGATGCGTGCTGCTCGCGACCCGATCGAGCTCACCAAGAAGCGCATGCTAGACCACAACCTCGCGACGTCGGACGAGCTCAAGGAGATTGAGAAGGAGATCCGTGCCGAAGTGACGCAGGCCACCAAGGAAGCTAAGGCTGCCGGCGAACCGAGCCCCGAGATCGCCACCAAGGACGTGTACACGGACGGCAACGGCGGCAACGAGTACCCTCCGTTCGTCCGCTTCCCGGACTACGCCAAGAGCATCTTTTACGGCAAGCCCAAGGCTCCCTAAGCGTCTCTTCTCGATATTTTGAAACGAATATACGAAGAGCGACAAGCTTTTGCACCAAACTGTATTGCTTAACTTATATACGACGAGCTACATGCTCTCCTGCGACCCGCTCCCGGCTTGTTGCAGTTGAGCGTCCACGACAGCACTCTCTGTCTGGATGGCTTCGACGGATTGAGACAAGAGCAGCACTTGACGCTCGAGCTCGATCTTATTCGAAGAGTGCTTGTTGTTGGATGGGTGACTAATGTCCGTTGCAGGAACCTTGTCCAGTATCCCGGCAGCATCTAAAGCTCTTCGTCGCTGCTCATACATCTGGATGCGGTTCTTGGACAACCGACGAGCTCGTTGTGCAATTTTATTCGCTAAACGTGCTTGCTCGATAATACCAGACGCATGCTTCCGAGCGCATTCGAATACTTCCATAGCGTCTTCGTCGTATAACGATAGATGGACGTTTGGTAGTGGTGATGACAGATCGTCGGAAGAGCAGGGAGATACGGTCGGACTGTCGATGGATGACAAGTGGCCAGAATCATCCGTCCCGAGGTCACTGTAGTCATCACTTTGCGTCACGACCGAGCGCTCGCTTTCAGGACTATTACGCATCTTATACTGTCGAAAGGCTTCGATTGAAATGGCTAGGTCGGCTGGACTGCCTCGACGACGAGATGCAAAGAGCGACGAGCCCTTGCACTTGACTAGTCCGTCGCTGAACGATCGATGAGGAAAGCTTGCTTTCGGTAGCAACGGTGTGTCTGCTGCCTCGGAGAACATCTTGTACTCGTTCAAGCGCTTCTTGACGGAATCCATCAAGTCGTCATAAGATCGACGCTTACGAGCGCTGTCGATACGCTTCATCGACTTGACACTAGAGCTTGGAGACAGATCGCTGCTATGAACGGAGGATGTGTCACAAGACTGCATCTGGCGAGAAGTGCTACGAGCCTCCAAGACACACGCAGTACACACCCGTAGCTGCCTCTCACCCACATCCGGTACACGTGCATTACGCAGAGAGCTACAGCTACTACAGATGCGTTGTCCACACTTGAGGCAATTGTACTTGCGACGAAGGACACAGAAACTCTTCTCACAGATACGACAGTGATCGAGTTCGCTGACAGGAATAGCTTGCTGAGGTAAGACGATACTCTCCTGATGTGCTCGGAACGTCTCAACGTACTTAAGGAACCCATTGACACTCTTGTCAACATGAGATTGGATGGCCGAGTTGGCTGCCCATGCTGGTAGGTCTCCACCTTGAGCAAAGGAGCAAGTGTAACTCAGCCTTAACTCTCCTGGTTTCTTCGTTTCGTGACACATAAAGGCAAAGAGAGGTACAACATCTCGGCAGTACTTGCTACTTTCTGAGAATCGAGAGTCATTCGGAAGATCAACGGACTCGGTTACACGCAACGCAGCCTTCTGGCCATTCGCGTCTTCGATCAAATCGACGTACTCGAGCATGACCAAGTCTCGGTCCTTTGTGAAGGTACGAGGACTCTTATACGCTGCCCATTTCAACGAAACGTATCGATGAGGAGCCTCTGGAGTCGGCTCGAGAATGTTCTCGAGCACAGCTCCGTCTAAAAAGTCACTCGACAGGAGCCCCATCATCTTTTTATACGACTCAGTTGTGTTCGTGATCATGGACTCAGCTACGTCCTCGATGTTACAACTGAATTTGGATACGGCATGGACATTGCACGGGACGTCGCAGTCGGCTCGAAAGAGCGACATGCCGTGTCGTTCATGGACAAGTCTCCATGGGACGCCTCCGAGCATATCTGTCGTCTCCAGTAGTCGTTCAGTCATGCCTTTGGCCACGTGAGCAAGTCGTTCACGCTCCTTGTCGCTGACAAAGTCGTCCGTTTGGAGCAGCGCTTCCGCCAACGTAGCGTCCGAGTCCAACGTGTAGACATCTGGATGTGCTACGAGGGACTCGACCTTGTACTGCGAGTGAAACTGCATGGTGCTGTTGCAATCGGTTGGAAGATGGCGGAATGAAGCAAGGAAAGACACCTGGGCGTCCACTGACGTGCCGTCCCAACCCAGACCAAGTAGAAAAAAGTAAAAGCTAATTCTTCCTTTTCGAAACGAGCAGGCGACGACTTCCTGGCGACGCTCTGGACATCTCCACGTCGGGACTTGCCGTAGAAGAATAAGTAACTGACCATTAAACTTAAAAGAGCATATTCTCATGTTGTTATCGACTCGAGTTCGGCTGATCTACTGGCGGACCACCGATGCCATAGGCGCAGATTAAACACTCTTGACTTTGCCAATGATACGATCCGTTCGAGACGTCAAAGCCGACGGAGAATTCAGCACAATATCGATCGTACAGAGCTTCCCACTCTTTCAAAGCTACAATCTCGTACTGCTTGGATCTTGTGATGCCGAATCTAGCGCACGTAGATAAATATAGGAACAATTACACAATAAAGAATGACGGATGTACCCTTGCGTCGTCTGTAGAGACTGCTCGAGGGAAAAGCCTGAGAGGAACATGGTGATGTAGGGAGGGATGATAGACCGTTTGTGGGCGAGACACACGAGCTCGGCGTTTAAGATTGGTCCAGGCATATCATCCGACAGACTTTGGACATACTTGCGCCATCTCGTCAGCCACTTCTTTGGCACGAGATAGTATGACTTGCCAGATGCATTCCGTAAATTCACACGAGTATTCCCTCTCGTTGAATCCGGGGAAAAGAGTTCTTTCGGATACCCCGTCTTGCGGAAAAGGAGGTCGAAGAGAGCGTTTGAGCCATTGATCTCATTCGCAAATCGCTCAGTCTTGCGTCGATTCGTTTCTTCATCCTGTGCATCGATTTCCTGTCGACATTTATAGCACTCTTGTGCGTCTAAAGCAAAGCTCTTTAAATCTCCTGTGAATATATCTACTTTGTCTACAGTAGCTTCTGGTAGTATCGCTCGTTTCGAATGACCGATGCATCTACTTGCAGGTAGAAGCTGCAAGTGGCTGCACATGATAAGCTCGCCTGCTTCTCGACATGCTTCTGCTTGTTTGTCGTGAAAACCTGTCCAGGGCTTGGCACTGGAAGGTGTAAGAATCTGTGTCGCTTGCTTCCCTCTAGGCTTTCGCTTCTTGGCTGCTCGCTCCCTTTGCTGCTGCTTCTTCTTCGTGTCACGAAACTGTGTGATGTACTGCTCGTACAAGAGCGCTCGCTTGCGCCATGCGGACACCCATGCCTTGCTTACGAGCACCGAAGACGATGCTTGCCAACTACCAGCATCCTCGAAAGAACCCATTGGCGTACTGGTCAATACCTGCTTGACATACAGTACTTCAGCAGCGCGTATTGTGAGTGCATTCCGCGGCCAACGAGCATCATCGCTGCGTAAGAAGCCGACGACGTGACCATAGTCCTGTGCGATCACATACTCGATAGCGTCCTTTACGGTCGAAGATAGAGTGGACAAGGCTCTACAGGTCATTGCCACATGCCCAACGTCCCGTGCTGTAAGACACTTGAAGACCGAGGACAATGCAGTGGCTGGTAGATGCTCCATGCCTGATGAGATTCGCAGTGTGAAAACAACTTCACTTTTGTATGCAATAGACGAGATGGCGAATGGAGAGCACTGGAGACTGCAGCTAGCACCAGTAACTGACCCTCGTGCTGCCATTGCTCCAGCTACGTGGACTGCTAGCTCTACTAGGGATGCCATTGTAAAAACGCAGCCTCGTGTTCTGCATTGCATTGAAGGACAAGCAGTCAAGGTACTCCGAAAGCTCTTCAGCTTGCTGATCTACCTCGCATAGCTCATTTATTATGTTGATAGCTGGTCATTCGGTCGAACATCCCTATTGTCAGCTTTACAATGCACCAGAGTCATTACCATGTCCTCGTGGCGACTGCAGACGGCACGATCTGGGAAGTTTATCCGCCGATGGACCAACTATACGTCATGAAGACCATCGATCTATCTGCTGCACAGGACTCTAAGCTCTTTAAAGTAGTTGGAACTATACCTGGCGTACAAGCGATTTTTTGCGTACAGCATGCTAACCTACCAGTGGTAGTATGCACGAGCTACCTCAGTCCGACGACCTTACTTTATGGTAACGACTTCTCTTCTTCGTTAGAAGTAAACGAGTTAGAAGGAGACCAGTCGACTACTCTACTAGCTCTAAGTGGTACTGACCAAGTGTATCAACCACTACTTTCATGGTTGTTTCCTCATACGGACGTAAACAGCAAAATCGTTTTATTCCAGGGCGATGTGGATGCATCACTTCGCTTCGCACTCGTTAGCAGAGATAAGAATGAGCTCAAGATAGAGCAAAGCAAGGTGTTCCTGCGTACTCAGCACGCTATCCATCACATCATGACGTTTGCATCTTCATCTGATGGAAAGATAGATTCTATACTCGTACTCGGCGCGAAAGGAGGTGTATCTATCTTGACACCTCCGACAGCAGAACATACAACTTCTCCAGTAGAAAGCTCTGTCTTTGCCTTTCGCGCACCAGTAAAGGATATAGTCTATATTCCTTCCATATCGTCTTTCATCTATTGTTACCGAGGCAAAATCTTCGTCCTTAAAGCCTCCGACGTGATGGCACAGCGAAAGCGAACGGCACAACATGCTGACTTACGCCAACTACTTGACTACTTTGCAGCTCAGCTACCACTTCCATCAGACTGTGTTGCCCTATCATGGCATGCATCAGCCACTTCCCTCTACCTACTCGCCCGAAGTGGTCGTGTGACTGGGATACATTCAGCAGCTTTAACCGAAATGCTGCAAAGCGTGTTTCCATCTACATCGACAGTACCTAGCGAGTCTTCTACGCAATCTCGCATCAAGTCGACGTTAGAACGTATTGGACAGATCTCGTCCGAGTCATACGACCTCCGGTCGAGATCGTCATCGCTAGACGATACGCTCCGACGTCTCCACTCAGCACTCCAAGTACTAGCTCACTTTAAAACCAAAGGTTTCCTTCACATGCCATATACATCGCATATGAATATATTAACAGGATGCTCTAGGTGCTGTATCGATCGTCGGATGGCATGTCAAGCCAACGCTTGTGGCTACAGGAAGCTTTTCACATAGAAATACAGTCCATCTAGCCTGTCAAGTACGTCTCCATGGCTGTGAAAAGTATATACAAGACCAACCAGCATGGTCTTTCCATATAAACCTCCGTACAAGAGCGACAAACTATGCAAACTATGTGATTCCAGTGGAAGATCAGCTTTGGAAGGAGTCTTTCCAGGACATTGAGATCCTATTAGATGCTGACATGCTCCTGCTTGAGACAGATGGAGTCCTCACCATGTCCTGTGGACTCGTCTTTGAGTCGGACGCTACTGCCACGGACGCAGTACGCTTTGAACTACCGATCGTAGTCAAGCATACGATCCACCTCGCACAAGTAAGCGAGTTGATGGATGAAAAAGCCATAAAAGACACATCAACAGACGCAAGGGTAGATCCGAGTCTAACTCAGTGGTCACTTGTGGCTTCTAATGCCAAGAACTCGGTGCTGACCACTGCATTGCAAGACCTATCAGCACTACCCTCTTCCGCTCGCATGTCCATTACACTTCCCATCTACGCTCCAAATGGTGGCAATCGGGAAGATGTGGATGAGGCTGTGGTTGGTATCATCTCTCAGCTCATCGATGCAGACGATGAGCATGTCCGGGAGTTTATCCATTCGAGCCACGGCAAGGTCTCCGTTACCTTCAGATCCAGTCATGGACACGTCCTGTCGCTCCGTGGCGCGTTTAGTGGTATCTCGAGTCTCCCAGGGCTTCGTCCGTTCCAGCTGACGTTACAGAGCGGAGATCAGCGCCAGCTTGCCTCGGTTCGGCCATTTTCTTTCTTGTCCTGTATAAGTGTGAAGGATGTCAATTGTGTGTCGTAGGTTCGTGCGAGGTTACTCGTGGTCCTGAGTGCGCTGCAAGATACTGGCTTCTTGCTGTCTAAAGAGCGTGCAGCGCAGTTGGGCGTTGAGATCCATCCTTATAAAGCCGAATTAGCACAGCTGGAGACGACCGTGCAGGTATCTTATCTCCTTGCAATGATCTAAATATCAGGCTCATGGATACTCGGATAGAATGTTACGCAGTGCTCTTTGGCACATGGAGATACAGTCTCGAGCGACGAGTTGATTCGTCGCGTGGCAGCGGTTGCTCAAGTCGAGATCGAAGCGATGCAGACCTATTTTCGGACACGGGTACTCGTGAACCAACTTTCTTAGAACGTACCTCCTATCACTGCCACCCAAGCGTAGCTGGCATCGTCCTCTCGTTCTTAACAAAATGCCAATACGCGATTAAAAGTGAATTTAGTCTCGCCAAAGTGTTACTTTGCTCGCCCCTTCCGTCTGTTTTGCTCCGTCTCTCGGTCAAGATGTCACCCTCGCGTGTCCAAAAGAGTCGACCAGATTCCGTCTCGTGTCAAATGTTACGTACATGTACTCCTGTTTTGGCACGAGCAGAAGAGCGTCGTTTGAGGCACAGTTCATTAGCCAATTCGTCACGGCAGCGAGCTTCGTGCGCTTCATTCTTGCTATAAGTCCAGATAGAAGACCATGCAGCGTGCGGAGGACCTTCGGGCGTGGGTCTGTGAAGTCACGGAGCAGAGCGACAGCGGGGATCACCTGTCGCTCATGCTCCAGGACGGACAGCTCCTGTGTCTCCTCGCCAATGCGCTCGACCCGGAGGCGAATTTACGCATGAATAAGCTTAGTACAGCCTTCCACTCGAAAGCAAACATCCAATCGTTCGTGGACTGGTGTCGTCGCATCGGCGTGCGAGACGCACAACTCTTTCGTGTCGACGATCTTTTCACAGGCGACGACTTTGAGGCCGTTCTACAGACGCTATCGCTCCTATTCGAAAAGTTCGGTGGACTAGGCTTTAGTGACGACGACGAGGATAGGAGTAGTATGGAAGAAGGACCGTTGTCGGACCGGACGTCTGCGACGAGTTCGCCAGCACAACAACTTCCCGACAGTCCTGTCATGTCTCCAGTACATAGTAACACGAGCGAACTGAATGACGCGGACGAACCGGCGAAGAAGAAGGGTAAGAACACATTCACAAAACTCGTGACGGGCGGATTCTTTGGTAGAAAGAAGAAGGGGAAGAAGACTGACGACGAGGAGACGCCCGACTCGCCCAAAGGCACGCCACCCATGTCTCCCTCTAGTCCTGCTTCTCCACCGCCATCTTCAGAAGCTGCTCCGATTAACAACAAGTTAAACAACTTCCTCAACCAAGTGCCGCCACCCAAGGAAGAGCCTTTGGAACACATACAGCGACCTTCCGGACCACCAAAGCGAGCGAGTCTCAAGCGGCGACCTACTTCGATTAAAAACCCAGCACCACCATCCACTCCCCCTAAGTCGAGTACGAGGAAGAGTGTTGCGTCGACGCCACCACCCCCTGCATCCCCGAAAGAACCAGTGAAAGAAGAAAAAGACCAACAAGTGGCTTCTGGTGCATCGGACGCTCGTAACAAATTCGCTGCGTTCATGCGATCAAACCCTCCGACAGTGAAGAACAGTAACGTGGAAGCATCAAAACCTACGCCAGCAGCCAGTCTAGCAGCGTTTAAGCAAAAGATACCAACGGCGTCGTCTCCAAAGATCCCTCCACCAACGTCGCCGACGCCGGAACAGGACGAAACTCCGTCAAAAGAACCAGTGGTGGAGCGCAAGCGTCAGACGAGCGACGAGTTCGCTGCGAGAAGAGCAGCTTTCTCACCTAAATCGGCCAGTAAGACACCTCCGAAAGGTTTCAACTCTAACTCAGTTGCGCCAGCTCCAAAGCCTGCTCCGGTGTCAATTCCAAAGTCTACTCCTGCTCCTGCTCCTGCTCCCGCTCCTGCTCCTACATCAGCTCCCAAGTCTGCGCCTGGAAACAAGCTCCAGAGCTTCTTACAGGCCACGCCACCTGCTTCGACGTCGTCTACATCGTCCAAACCGCGTACAGAGTCCAAGCTCGCTGCCTTCTTGGCTAGCACGAACGGTGCGCCTACTCCAGCTGCCACGCAGTCGAATGCGTTTGACTCGACCAGATCTTTATCGTCGTCTAAATCGACCGTGAACTCATCTCCATCCTCTTCGTTCTTGAAAGACAAGCCACCACAGTCTGCACCTAGTGGTATTCCATCGATCCCAGTCGCATCTTCGATTGCCGAAAGTTCTCCATCCATGAGTCCCAAGTCGTCTCGATTCCCATTCACACCTCGTCAACCGATTGCTCGGTCGACAGGCAAATGTGACTATGTCCGACGACGACGAACATACTTTGATGGTCGAGAACGTCGACGAGCGCACTTTAGTCTGGAAGAAAAGCGATCTGCGTTCATGGATGAACAGTTGGCGATTAAACAAGAGCAGATGAAACAACAGGATGGCGGGGGTGATTCGAAACAGAACCTTATCGTCCAAGGTGTCCAATGCTACGTCCCGGATGAAAAGCATGTCTGGTTACTTGCTGAAGTCGTGGACTATAACGAACGCTCGAATAAAGTCACAGTCGATGCGACGCTTGACTCTGGTGATGTCGAGCAACGTGTCATCGATCTAAATGATCCCAAGATGATTCGTGCATTAGCTGGTCCGACGGCCAAGAAAGTCGAGTCTCTACCTGTCGCGATCTTCCAGGAGAATCCGGATGGAGTCGATGACATGCAGCTACTCCGATACTTGAATGAACCCTCCATCTTGTTCAATCTAAAACAACGATTCGATGGATCACACCCGTACACGTACACGAACGAGATTGTGATTGCCGTGAACCCGTACAAGTGGATTCCAGACTTGTACGGAGATCACTTGCATGACCAATACCTCCATAAGGCTCGAGACACCGTCGCTCCTCACGTCTACGCGACGTCTGCAGCTGCGTACAAGCACATGACGAACAACAGTGTGAATCAGTCGATCCTCGTGAGTGGTGAGTCTGGAGCAGGGAAGACCGAGACAACAAAGATCGTAATGAACCACTTGGCGTCAGTAGCAGGAGGACGCATGGACAAGACGATCGCAAGAGTCATTGACGTAAACCCTCTTCTCGAATCCTTTGGTAACGCCAAGACGACTCGGAATGATAACAGTAGTCGCTTCGGCAAGTTCACACAGCTCCAGTTCTCCGAGAGCGGCAAGCTCATTGGTGCCAAGTGCGAGACGTATTTGCTAGAAAAGTCTCGTGTCGTTACGATCGCTGAAGGAGAGCGCAACTATCACATCTTCTACCAACTACTAGCAGGTCTAACGCCAAAGGAACAGCAGACGTGCCATCTAGAATCGAGCTTTGCCTACAAGTACACTGGAGCATTAAAGGACATGTCGATCCCTGGTTTAGACGACAAGGAGTGGCTGGACGGAACACGCAAGTCTCTATCTCTCGTCGGTCTTGATGAAGATGCGCAAAAGGTTCTCTTTGGTGTCCTTGCAGGTATCCTCTTGCTCGGAGAAGTGGACTTTGAAGCGAGTGGAGAGGAAGGCTCGAAGATCTCGACGCAAGATACGTTGGCACACATTGCCGATGACTTCGGTCTGCCGACGGAACGTATTGAACAGGCGCTATGCAACCGGACGGTCGTGACGCGGAACGATGCCGTGACTGTCCCGTTAGCTCCTGTGGAAGCGATGGAGAATCGAGATGCATTGGCCAAGACGGTGTACTCGAAGATGTTTGACTGGATGGTCCGTATGATCAACGATGCCATTAGTTCCGATGAGACGCAGATCAACGGTCAGATCGGTATCTTGGATATCTTTGGCTTTGAACACTTTAAGCATAATTCGTTCGAACAATTCTGCATCAATTATGCGAACGAAAAGCTGCAGCAAAAGTTCACGATCGATGTGTTCAAATCCGTCGAAGATGAGTACATTCGGGAAGGTCTGTCGTATGAACACATTCAGTATCAGGATAATAAGGGGATTGTCGATGTCATTGAAGGCAAACTCGGTATCATTGCGCTCATGAACGATCATTTGCGTCAACCACGTGGGACGGAAGAAGCACTTGTGAATAAGATTCGTACGAATCATGAAAAGGTTCAAGGGAAACCGAATGAACACATTGGTTTCCCACGCGTCAAACGAACGCAATTCCTCATTAATCACTACGCAGGGACTGTCACGTACGAGACGGTTGGGTTTATGGAAAAGCATCGCGACACATTACAGAACGACTTGTTAGAACTGATTACATCAAGTAACATTCCGATGCTCACGAGTCTCTTTGATGATCCGACAGCGACGACTGGTAGTGGTAGAGGTCCAAAGAGTCTCGGGTCGCAGTTCAAAGTCTCGCTGTCGTCTCTCATGGACAATATCAAGTCGACGAAAAGCCATTACGTCCGTTGCATTAAACCGAACTCGACCAAGAGTCCGACGGAGTTTGATAAGAGCATGGTCGTGGAACAACTACGATCTGCTGGTGTCATCGAAGCCATTCGAATCACACGATCTGGATACCCGAGTCGACTCACACCGGATGAACTTGCGAAACGATATTGTATCATGTTCCCTCCATCCATGCACAGCCCGGACGTCCGACGCACGTGCAATGTCTTTATGGAATCCATCGGTCGGAAGTCGCCGGTGGAGTATCAAATGGGCAAGACACTCGTCTACTTCCGAAATGGCGTTATGGAAGAATTGGAGGCGATGAAGTCCGACTTTATGTACTATGAAGCGACTTGCATCCAACGCGTTGTCCTTGGCTTTATCGAACGACGGCGACTGGCGAAAAAGATCCGTGCGGCGATTGTTTTGCAGTCGTACTCGCGCATGGCGTTGGAGAAACACGAGTTCTTGTTCCACCGCGATGCGATCATCTCGATCCAGCGTGCTTATAGGAGATACAAAAGCGTCTACGTACCTGTGGAAGAGGAGGTACCAATCGAAGACGAGCTCAAGATCGACAAGGATGAAGAGGAGATTGATGAGACCGACGACGATGATGCCGCCAGTGACCTGAGCAGTGTGCCTCGTACACGTCCGAAGATGGAGCGCTCGTCAGCGTTTAATTCCAAGTCGTTGCAGAGTGCAAGTAGCCAAGAAGAGCACTCGAGACATGATCGTCGCAGTAGTGTGCGTCGACTAAGTACTTTGTCGACACAGGCGAAGACGTTGTTGAAGAAGAAACGATCTAATAGCATAAATGGCGAAGGGACGTGGTTGGAGGAAGAGAATACGAAGCTCAAGGTGGAGAATCGGAACCTCAAGTACGATCTCGAGCTCATGCGCGAGCAATGCATTGAGCTCCAGGCGATTATTCTTGAGATCAATAAGAGCCGAAAGAGATAAAGTTGTCGAATTTTGTAACAAGTGAGGATGAACAAAGAGAAAGCATTTAGTAGCGTATACGTCTCTCTTGTCCCTTGCGTCCTAGTACAAGATGGTAGAGGAGCGAGGCACCTGCGCGAGCTTCCCAATAGATCGGTACAAGATCGGTACAGTGCATCCCTACCAGCATTTCGCCAAGTGCATTCGGGAGAGGAAGGTCGAAGCGGCTACTGTACGCTCCACTGGTCTTACAATGTCTTTGCTCATGCCGGACATCAATCTTCGTCGAAATCCTCGACATCTTACGGTACATCATGCACTTCTACTTTGTATCGAATACCATTTATATCCTGCATATCAGGCTTATTGGCACCAGCTCGATGGAAAGCCAATGCGAACACGGCGTTCTCATACCAAGCGCAGTCACAAATCCTCTCGACGGGATCGAAAGAAACAAGAGGAAGAGCAGCATGAAACGCACTCGAATGGTAGTTCACAAGAAACCATCACGGAGAACCCAATCTCTCCACCTGCGTCGCCTAATCCAGAACGGGAAGAAGCACCAGACACGCTGGCTTCCGTCTTGAATGAAGTGCTGTATAATCAAGGTAGTCGGACGGAACTCGACTTTACCCACTTGGCACGTACACAAAAGAAATTGAAAGCAGAAGGAGGCTCGCTCTTAGCTCGCGTACTGACATCGAACCATACGATCTATCGTGTCATCTTGTCACATCATGACATTGGAGCAGACGGTGCGCGAGCCTTCTCACGCATGCTCTGTGTGAACACTACGCTCGAGTACGTCGATCTGAGCTGGAACCAATTGACGGATGAAGGAGCTGAAAGCATCGCACAGGCTCTCTACGGAGATGATACGGTGTCCACTTTGATACTGCGAGGCAACAAGATTACTGACAACGGTGCGCTTAAGCTAGCGGAAGCACTTAAATGCAACTTGACAGTGCGTCATCTCGACCTCTCGCAGAACGACATGACTGCTTTTGGTGCCGATGCCTTGCGCTCTGTCGCGCGCATGAACGAAGTGCTCGAGACGATCGATCTAACCCAGAACTATGTCCCTCATCCCGTGCAGGACGAGATTAACGCCATTCTTTGCCATCCAAGGTACGGTCAAGTACTCTATATGACCCAGCTGTCTTCCTTCTTACCTTTGTTGCTCTCTATAGACCGATGGGACAGCACTCGACAAGCGAGAACCAGCACGACATACCGCATGCAACTGTTGCTAGTCAGTCCACTGCTTTCGATTCGTGCTCCAGTGGTTTCCTCAGCATCTCCAATATGACACGTGCCGATGACGAAGTAAGTGGTGCTGTAAGCGCCTCAGATGCAATTCCTGAAAGCGAGACGGATGATGAAGGCTGGGTCTAGCTTGACGATGGAACTATTGGCATTTCCATGTTTTGACATTGTATATGATTGCATTTACCACCAGCTTTCGTTCTTAGCGGTGATGAATTGAAATTACATGAATAAAGATTTTGCATGAATGAATCGAGTTCCTCTGTCTGTGAATAGTAACCATCTAAAGCTATGATACCTTTGTATGGAATCAAGATGAATCACTCGTAAAGACCAATCGCTTCCTACTTTCCAGTCGCGATTAAGTCCCAGGCAGCTTGGATGTACTCGTGGATATGGTCGACTTCACCCCACACGTCGCCTTCACTTCCCGAAATGCAAGACATCTTGCTCCAGTCCATACACCC
>JAADVB010000290.1:0-21001 GCA_023334545.1 Salisapilia sapeloensis
GATTAACGCTAAATACAACCAGTTCTTATTTTGCTTTCTAAAGCACAAGTGTCTTACACTACTTCCGTACTTTTTAAGTACAAGAGTTTCATACTCCGCGTTTTACGCTTCCCTTACGTTTAAAGGGCTATCGTTGTGACTTCCGTCACACTTGGAATGGTACGACAGGTGATCAGTCTATTGCAAGTGTGTACTTAAGAGTCGGATGGTCAGCAGGCGGTGTACAGGATAGATACATACGCTATGAATCCGCTGACGACCAGTACCTCGGCCGTGTAGTGGCTAGTTTACCATTGGATAAGGCTGGCTTTGCTATTTTGCCACCTCACTGCAATGATAGCAGCAACATCACGCTAAGTGAATGCTTAGTCAATCTCTATCCTACACTCCACAGTGTTAGCCATTTGCAAGATGCACTTAAGATATGTATTGTCTCACTTGTACAGCACAGCGGTTATTTTAGAAAAACAGTACCATCTGCGCATCCATTGCTGTCTACATACATATTCAGAAATAATGACAAATTATATAAACTTAAGACCATACTTGTGACTCGTCATTCTGGACGGATTAAACTGACAGGTATACCGCCCCATGTCGAGCTACATCAACAGCTTTAGAAACTTCAAAGGTTGGTCAACGAGCTGCCGCCTCTACTCGTATATAAGTTAAGGTATCGAAGAAATAGAATAGCCGCTAGAAAATTTGCCAAGAAATTACTTGAGGGGACAATTTTAAAATCACTGCAATCGTTGGGAGCCACACACGAATTCTCAACTTCAGCTTGATCAATGTAAATAGTTTCGTCAGAATGTTATTCTTTCAACGGAGGTAAATTTGATCTCTTGCCTGAAAGCTTCACGTTTTCATGCATTGACGCATTTGGAGCTAGGAAACTCTGGTGGTTTAGTGATGTAAGTGAAGGACATCCAGCCTCTTCGAAAGGCTCAAACAATCGATCTTCCTTGCCAAAGCATGAAGAAAACCTACTCGGACTGGTCAGTGCTCATGAAGTATATAGTTAAAGCAGCAGAAGCTAACGGTGCAAGCATACCTAACAACATCAATGAGTTATAGGTCACTCGTATTTTAAACGTTGGAATACGCCACTTACCTTTGGCTACGACAAACTGTAAGCGAAGACTCGCTGATCTCTCTCTCATCACTACACTTTGGTTTGTCCGGGAGTTAAAGAAAATGGAAGCTAGAAAACGGTTGCGCGCTCTTGGTTCGATTAGTACCTAATCCATCCAATTAATGATAATTATACGGTATCTCTGCCATTCTACAATTTTGCAAGATAACTGAATAGCACTGTGAAAATGGATACTGCCAAAAATCAGCTATAAAACGATCTCTCAAATACAAAAGAGCAAAGTCGGCTAGAACGAAGCAACCATTACATAAGACACAACATGATCTATTTTTGAGGTTGCGTAGGATTGGTTGAAAATGTACGTATGTCACAATGCGTGATGGTAGACTCAAACGTAGCAAATCAAAACATCCAAGCTGTTATCGGTGAGTTCCAAGAAACAAACTATAGGGGAATTAACTGCAATGGCTCGCGGCAATGCCAGACAAATATTGCATGAGATCGATGGTTGGTGACGTCACGATAAAGTGAAATGTAGAATTTCCATTTGTAGTCCAGATGCAATTTGGTTTGCTCATATACAAACTGCTCCCTCAGCGGTTTAGATTTTCACATACACTTTATAATTCGTTCAGATAGCCTGTCGCTTTATTTACGTGAAAATAAAGTCCAAACGTCTATATTTAGCAGTACAAAGAGCGTTGGGTGAACTGTACTTATGCACAAACTCCAGGGAAATTTCCATTACTTCTTGTATTCACTACAGCTAGAATGGCTTGTGCAAAAACTCATAAATCCGTTTTCTTCCGTATATTGAACCTCCAACATGAGCGTCGATTCCACATTTCGAGTTTGTCCTATATGCCGAACCTCCTATATATTCAACTCAATTACACTCTATGGTGTTTGAGTCATAGGAATACGACGACAAGTTATAGAAAGAAAAAGAGCGGTTACACATGTGTGAATAGATTTGGTGAACTACTACCACTATCAATACATCCATACGTATGTGACTAAGGGAGATGGGTAGATGGAAACTCGAGCAACGCACGCTCTTCACTACAAAATATCGAAACACAATTTATTCCCAACAGAAGCAACACGAGGCAGGACAACGCTGATCAGAGCTTTTGAGATGCCGTACCAGGCTAAAGATTGTCGATTTCAAGGTGGCGGGCAACAAACCCAAAGGTGGCTGGGTTGCTAGTAGTTTCTTGATGGGTTTCGGGGCAAACTGCGTGGTGGCGGGCGCCATGGGCATAAAGATGGCTAACGGTGTTGTGGATTTGTGGTACAAGTGGCTAGCAGTACCGGCGCTTATAGTGTGGAGATGCCCAATTTATTCGGAGCAACAAGTTGGCGAAAAGCAATAGGAAACATAAAGCTCCTTAGTAAAGAGCAGATGATGCACGATAGAAGTAGTACAGTTGATAATGTGTGTGCGTATGAATTGGATTCGGATATCCTGAACGACGATGCATATACCAATACGTTATGAAGTCGGGCGAGGAGCCGATCGTTGCGTTGGATGATGTGGATTCGAAAGAGAGCCGTATTGCTGATAACTGAAAGTCCGAGACATTGACCGACGAAAACGACTTTTAAACCCACACGGCATCGAGATTAACTGATTGAAAGTATTTTAAAACAGTGAAAGATGTAAGTGCATTAAAAGACATGCGCAAAATAGGTGGAAATGTCGTACTTTAATTTTGGTGATGCTTAATGTGATGACCTCACGAGCAATGCTTTTGTATTTGCGCATGTCTTTTAGGTTCAGCTAACTTTCATAACCATTCGAAGTGCGATGGCCTGTACGAAGTACCTAGTGATAACAACGCTTCTGTATAACGAGTAGCGGAATATCCATTTTCTCTGCTTTCTTTTGCTTTACCTCATCAATTATGGCCGTAGATCACTGTGAAACCCAATGTACACTATCGCCAGCATTTGGGCGAGTGTGAGCGCGTACGCGCTATCCGGTAAAAGCATCATAAAACAGGACGAGTAGACAGTGGATGTTCGGCACCGCCTCGCACACGTTGACTCTTTAGTACCACGGATGTCACCATGCGTGATGAGATTGCTCATTGTGCACACGTTATGCCAGCAAAAGGGGGTAATACTACCATATTGTTGTCTACAGTGCAGTGACGAAATTTTGGAACATTTGAATACTACATTTCTTGCAATCGATTATATCATGCGATCTACAGTCTATATTTCACCGACAAAATTCATCTTGCGCAACGACAAATTGCGTTTAAAAGCTATAAAGCGTTATTAGTATGATGGATCTGATATTTACCCGCAGGTATGTCGCTGGAGCCGTTATGATCTGTAACGAGAACACACTTCTATCTTAATCTCGTTGAAAACCAACACGGCAGTAAATTATGATTAAGTTCTACAAATGAAACACAATGTTCTTCGCAACGTGTTGTTCTAGTACGCCGTACTTGTGCTAACATAGAGATGTTCCCAAGTGAGAAAAACGTTTTCGAGTGCCATCACCTGTCGGTAATCTGCGTGGATCACCGCCGTCATTTGAAATGTAGATGACCTCTCCCAACTGAAAGCAGACGCATCTTGGCGTCTTGCCATTACTGACCGGTTTTATACTATCATCTCACTCGTACTAGAAGTTATCCATCAAAGAGTATATTTCACGTTCACGGACCAAATCTATCAATTGAGCTCTCGAAAAGAAATTGTTACGAAGAGGGCGATGTGCACAGTAAAAAATTCGCGGTATCGAGCCGCCAAACATGACAAAATGTAGACAAATGCAACATGTTTCCACAAATCACTAATGAAATATGAATGAATAGCGCGCCAGTGCACCTGAACCATACTGGTGACAGCCGCATATTTGCAGTGTAAGGCTTTAATTCCTTTCTGATAATATCATAAATTCCTTTTCAGGCATTATTCTTGGGTGTCACAGGAACTCTCCTACCCGTTAGCAAACTTACACATACAGTAGGGGAAACTTTATAAAACTAGGGGTAAGAATTTATTGATTCTTAGACTATGTCCAAACACATTCTGGCCTACTCATACCTCCCATATGCTTATTCAAGGATGATAGACCATATAATCATACGTACCAATAAAAAAACCAACGTAATCAAAGTAGCTATAGTATCTAAAGTAACGCTACGCATTGCCTATTACATCAGCTAAATGTTCTCGGATCACATTCACTATTCGAAAGAAGAGTGGCCAAAGCATAATCAGTCAAATTAACAGACATGATTTGATCAAATTTGGCCTGTATTAGCCGATCCCCGTACACAGCGGTGTCGTATCGTGTAATAGTTAATTTCTTCTTTTTTCCTTCCCACAAAATATGAAGTGTCCTGTTGGTTATCCCATACAAACGAAGGAGAAATATGAAGTACTGATACTGGTCATAGTAGATCAAACATTCTGATAGGCTAAATTATTCGTTCAAATAGTTTAGGACATCTAGACACTAGTCGCAAAGGACTTTTTGGTCTCAAGGGCATATTTCCTACTGAACAACCTGCTCTATCCTTTGCCCTTGCACTCGACTTCTCTACCAATGCCTCCGATGCTTTCCGCTTTCTGATATTGTGTATTTCAGCCAAATTTGCCAATGCGGTGAAGTTTTAGCTCCAACTATAATTAGAAAAGATAACTTGATTAGTAAAAGCATATTTCGTTAAGTATGATTTCGCTTTTATTGTATGTTTTTAGCATCAAAGAAGCGACATAAATTGCCAAGGGTAGCATTAAGTTGGCGTCTTGCCAACCTTTCTTTGCATACTTGATTTTATGTATTTAAAAATGGCAAGGTTTTGAGTTGATTTCCCCGAGCAATGGGATCAATTGCAAACTGAAATCTAGAACAACACCCGCAACATCCTTTCGTCCTTTTACTTGATCCCCGTATACCACTGCATTTGCATTTCACTTGATGTTCGATTAATCATCATTTGTTCATATCAAAATCTCACAACGACGTGCGAAAGGATAGTGCTAAGTATCAGCTACTGTACAACACTTCCGGTATTGGGCATATTGTATGTCGGAAGTCGCTTGCAGGTTTGAAGGAAAATGAAAAGTAGTATTGATGTTAGACCCTAAAACGAAAAACCTTCTTCTGTCCCTTGGCATCCCCAATAGCCAATATGAATGAATACCGTCCTTTAGTATGTCATGCCTGCTATCTTTCTTTTGTCGACATCGTCTCAGTGATCCTTAGCAAATCACGTCGTTCGCGGCATTCTTCTGGTGCTGCTGCGGTCGCCATCGTCTATGCATGCTCCATCATTGTACCTGCCGGTTTCTTGGATTCGTTCGCGTCCGTTGACACCCCGCATGTTGCCTGGATCCACCTAAGTGTTGGTCAAGCTAGCGAGACCTTCAATCTTTCCGATCGGTAGCTTCCACCAGTTCGTCATATCCTTTAGCTTGCTTTTACTGGTTCCTTCGCACACACACACACCACCATCAGTATCTTCTTCTAAGACTAAGACTGAATACATAAGATCACTGGTTCTGGGGATGCACTTATCTTCTCACTGCTGGTTACTGATCTTTCTCTTTAGTAGCTGTTTTAAGCACCCCTACCTCCTCCAAAACGCTTTATCAACTTGGGTGAGTCCTAATGCAGCTTGTTTGCGCATGAAAGCATACACGATAGGTTACCGCCACTGGTTGCTACTGGTTCCGTCTCCGACCAGTTGCCGTTGCTTTCTTCCAGCTCGTGGTCCTTGCATCGGTATGTTTATGTTCGACAGCACCGCTTGAGCACATCTACACTCTTCAGTAAGCTGCCTTCCACTTGGTACCAGGCGTGACCGACTATCCATGGTTGTTTCTGGTTATATCGTGGTATCCATCGGTTCGAACCGACTGTTACTGGTATATCGCTTGTGACCAAAGGTACTGGGTATGATAACGGTTGTCGTATTCCCTTATAGATCTTGACAGGCTTCACTTTCCTCGCTATCAGAAGTTTTTAAATTAAAGCCGTCTTCATCACCAGTATTCTCGAGTAGCAGTTGGTATTATCAACCAGCTCGGATCTATCGGTACCGAGCAGTGGCCAAATTCTGATGGCATATCATCACATTGCCAAGGCGAAAGACTTAAAAGTGAATTGCCAAGATCAACAAGCGGCATTTTAAAATTGATTGTCGTATGCAAGCGTCTACGGGTGTAAATGACTTGATCTTTGTATGTTTTGAAATTTACCATGTCGCAACATGTAACAAGATAAGTGTTTATTGACTATATAGAAGAAAATTCCTTTCATCTCTTTCGGCAATATATTCAACAGACCTACGAGTTCATTTTATACTATAAAACATATACTAATTTTTATTTGTGCATTCGCGAATTTGGTCACTATGATGTTAGTCTTTGATATATGGTTCAAACGCGACGTATTCGCAAAATAATTTAGATAAGATACTCTAGTATGCCAATAGGGGTTTTCAGATATTCGATTCTTTTGCTGTTTTTCTCGAGTCGTCTTTTGGCAAAAATCACTCCAAGAAATGCGCTTTTGCAGGTGCATCTTTCGAGTGATTTTTTGCCAAGAGTAAATTATATTTTCTTGTCAAAATTGATAGACTAAAATTAAGATAGAAGTACATTTTAAGAGGTAAGCTTTTGAAAGGTCGCGCAGGTTGACAGACATTTAAAAAAACACAGTAATGTGGTATATGGAAACCTGGACTTTGCCATGCGATTTTACAGGCCTAATACATCGTCACGGAGCTTAGAGGCACATCAGTGTCTCGACTTTAAGCAATGCACGTGTATGGACGATTTAAATAGCACGAGTAGTCAATGCAGGTGTAGAAAATGAGCTGGCTTTCTCGCAAAATTATAAATAAAGAATCGATTTCGTTGTGATTGTCTAGTATCTACTTGATAAATAAGCATAGGAGTCCCCAACCACCGTCTCTCACAAGAACTTACTGTACTTGCTTGACTCAAATATGAATATGAATGCTGGTATGATGCTTGAGAGGGACAACTAATCAGTACAATCGATAGGTGTGGTTTCTGAGTAGCATAAAAAGGAATTCCAAAACTAAAGACCCTTGCAATCGATACTGGCACCTCCGGAGTAATCTTATCCCAGAAACTACAAAGTCTGAAACCCCCTAATATAAAATAATGTATATGTTCTGTTGTTAAAGCACTTGGATAAGAGTATCTTGCTTGGTATAGCTGGACAATGGTAACTCTGCGAAATGTCCGAAATGAAACTGGTACTACTCCCACCAGCGGAATTGGAACGCCGTAGGTAGAGCCTAGAATACTTTGCCGATTTACATGGATAGAGTCGTGGTAGACAACAGAGCGCATGTGCGTCACTCGGCGCATTTAAAAGATTTGTATTAATCAACTTCAGTTCACTTGTGCGACTCTATCGATCTCTCCTTGCAGACTTCAATGGATCCGAGTGGAATCAAGTGAAACCGAGCTCCATCTGTACCACGGCTGACCGGATGCAGCCAGCACCTGCGCTCGAACTTCAAGATGGAAGGCCAGTTCGATGTCTGGGCGCTAGTCCCATAAAATGGCCGCGTCGGTAGCCAATCAGGCGACGTCAACTTAGATGGGGAGGAACTGCGGCTAGAGAAGTGAGGTCGGCCGAACGAGTCCTGTGGACGTGACGCTCTAGCGCTCTCTTTCCAAGTCATACTCGACGCGTTGACCGAAGCACCAGGCGAAAGTGGTATATCCGTAGGTTCACCTACTGACACGTTTCGGCCGAGTTCGTATTCCGTGGCATCTTGTACAAATTTTTCTCAGGTGCCTCGACCAAATCAGTCGCGCATTCGCTGAAAAAACAAAACACGATGGCACACATGGTCATCAACGCGGAGGGCTACTCCCGCACGGGCGAGTCCAACGGCGACAGGGAGCACGCCTCCTTCTCGCGCTCGCGCTCCGAGGGCACGCGCGGCTCCACGTCCCTCAGCTCCAGCCTTCGTGGACGCAAGAATTCGCTCTCGCGGCCGTCGTCGGCCAAGCAGCTCAAGATTTTTAATGGCAAGAAGGGCAAAAAGTTCCAAACGCCCAACTTGATCGACCTCAAGTCCATCTCGCACGAAGAGATCGAGTGGGAAGGCTATCTGTACAAGCAGCGAAAGATCGTCAAGAACTGGACTCCTCGCTACATCACGCTGCAGAACCGCGTCATCACAGTGTACAAGTCCAAGGCTCATGCCATTGGTCGAGAGCAGCATCGTGGACAGTGGGAGCTAGAGCACTTTGAGAACTCGCTCCCATCCGCTGGCTTTGGCGGCTCCAAGCTCGATTCGGACAGACTCGGCTTCTCCTTCATTGCCACCAACGGTCATACGATCCACTTTATCGCCACAAACGCGTTGGAGAAGAGCATGTGGATGCACATGATGCAGACGAGTCTCGAGGAGCCGACGTCTAGCAACGGTCCGTTGCTCCATCAGGGCAAGTCCGGGAGTGCACCGAAACCTCGGTCGCTCATCCCAGACTACGTCAGCATGGAGTCGTCTATATCGAAACACTTTGCTGACAAATTCGTCCAGGACCTCATCAGTCTCATGCGCCGCAACGGCCAGGACGATCTGCGGACGATCCAGGAGGATATGCCGTCCTTCTTGCGTCAACTGAGCAAAGACTGCGAGATCTGGTTCGACCTCGAGACGACGGAAGAGCAGGCTCCGTGCTGCGTCTTCAACGGCAAGTACCACGGTCGAGAAGGCTTTGTCCACTTCATGGCGCTCTACTCGACCAAATACCAGCTGGCCGTCGATTCGGGTGAAGAAGGAGAGCATTCTGCGGATGACGACGACCACCACAACTATGCCTTCCGACAACACCAGATGATGAACACCGTCACGAATTCTGCCACAGCCGGAAAACTCAGCTTTTACCTCGTCTTCACGCCAGCGAGACGTGTGTCCAGGGTCTACGTCTTCTTCCGTCGCCGCGGCCAGTCTCAACGCAGTCAACGCGTCATCTCGAGCCCCATGCTCGTATCCCAGCACCCGAACGTTTTTCACAGCGTTTTCTTGACGAAGCGAGCGTTGGCGCTATCCTTTTCCGACTTTGACGTAGTGGGTGTCTTGGGTCAAGGAGGCTTCGGAACCGTCGTGCTCGTCAAAAGGCACTTGAGTCCAGACGAGCTGTTCGCGATCAAGATCATTGACAAGCACTCGGGCGCTGAAAGTGCTTTGAAGGAGAGACGTATCCTGTCTGGTGTCCGTCACCCATTCCTGGCTTGCCTCCGTTTCGCCTTCCAGACGCAGACCAAGCTGTACCTCGGTCTGGACTATTACAAGGGAGGCAACTTGTATCTGCACATGCACTCGGCCAAGATGGACCCCAACGTTTCGACGTCATCCGGTCGGCGCTTCTCTATCGAGCGCGCTCGCTTCTACGCAGCAGAACTGGCCATCGCACTCTCCTATCTGCATGCACACGGCATCATCTACCGCGACCTGAAGCCAGACAACATTATGCTCGACCGCACGGGCCACATCCGTCTCGTGGACTTTGGCATCTCGAAGCAACTGACTCCGGAGGCTGGTTCGTTCCAGCCCACAGGCACGTTGGCCGGGTCGCCAGCGTACATCGCCCCTGAGCAACTAATCACGCAGAAACCTCAATACGGCATGGAAGCTGACTGGTGGAGCTACGGTGTTCTCTTGTACGAAATGCTCACGGGTACCACACCCTTCTTCGACATGAACGTGTCGCAAATGTACAAGAAGATCCAGACGGCAGACGTCAAGTACGACCGGAAGCCTCCGATCGATGAGCAGGGAGTGGATCTGCTCCAGAAGCTCCTTGTTCGAGACCCTACTGAGCGCGCCGGCATTGAACAGGTGAAGGAGCATCCGTTCTTTGAGCCTATCGACTGGGCTAAATTGGAGCTCAAGGACGTGGAGGCGCCGTGGATTCCGCCAGCAAACGAGCTCATGGAGAATGTGCATGAACACTTCCGCAACATGAACGTTGAGGAGACGGTAGGCGATCATCCTCGTGCTTCGAGTGGTCGACGCGCCAATACGGTGTCGAACACGAGCTCCCAGTCCCACTTTGACGAGTTCTCGTTCGCATTTGACACCAGTCGCGATACGTTTGACGGAGTGAGCATGGCGGACGACGGGTGGTTGATGGAGCAGCTTCGGGAAGGTGCTGCCATGCGTGGGAGGCTGCAGGAAGGTGTGGAGGATGGCGACCTGTCGACTCTGCAGGAGCCACCGTCTGACAGTAGTGCTCTCAGTCTGAAGGCACTCGACAGTCAGAGCAGTGACGAGAATCTGAGCGACGAGAATGACAAGAAAGGGAACTGAAACTGCTTGCTTGTTGCCTTTTCTTGATTATCCTTTTTTCAATCTAAAGGATGAATGTGTGGTCGTGCTAGTAAGAACATGTTCGACATACTATGCGCAGATTCGGCAATGGCAGACCAAATGAGCGTCGAGCTTAAGCTCACGACATACCCACAGAAATTTTCTGTATGAAATGAACATGACTTTTGCCATGAACCTTTTCCTCGTGTGATATCGTTACGTAGACGCCTACATAGGAAGGCAGTTGTGCCCTACCGACAAAATGATAGCCATCACGGGAGAAGAGAGACCAAGTATTACAGTGTCACTGTAGTCACACCGCTTTCTACTTCAATCTGAGTTAGCAGGTTTAAACACTCACAGCAGACGCAGACTACAGCTTACTGGTTGCAGAATGGATGCACCAATTAAAAGTACCAACGCTTGCCTGTTTTTTACTCTGCTCTTATGCATAATGTGACTTGAAGTAGATACTTGCCAAACTAACTGTCTTGAGTAAATGGCAGAGCTGTATGCCAGCCTACAATACGAGAACATTCACAGGTCTTACCTCTTCATATACGCGTCAGTGACTGTCTATGACACTTAGAGATGAATGATTTTTACATGAGGAGCAGAAGTAATATGCAATCGGACATGGCTTCTTCGATAGAAAGACAAGAAACCGTATTGGACTTTTAGGAGCAAGCGTTTCAGACAGAGCAGAATTCATTTGGAGGATAGATATTAGGTGTTACATAGTTCTCAAATTCGACTTGTGCATCGCCAGACCCACCTGCATCTTGGCAAAAGGTAACACTGGATCCTTTACTCGTGGAGGCGTTTCCGGGATGGACTTGCACTCGGAGGACTGTCCAGCAACCGCCTCGCTTGGCCTGGCGGACCCTCACTCCGCACTCGCTGACTCACCTCCTGCATGTACTCGTTCACAGTGTCCAGGTCCCTCTACCATGATCATACCAATTAATAACGCATCAAGACCATCTTACTACCAAATCAAACGTACGCTGGGAGAAAAGTTGCCAAGCGTCACTGTCATGCGCGCTCCTGACGCCGGGCTGCGCATCTGCTGGACACGGGACTGCTGCATCGGAGCCACGTACACATTGGACGAACCCACGCGTTTGGGAGACGTATGGGCGATGGCGACCGGTCGAGGCGCCACATCTGTAAACAAGCCATTGGACTCATCTGGCGCGGCATGGTCTTTCGAGCCAGACAGGATCCTATCCAGCGTCTCGGATGCTGCATTTGCTACAATCTCTGCGTCCGAAGACGACGTCGAGACGCTACTGCTCCTCCTGCGACCGAAGGGTTGTGTCTCGAGCTTGAGCTCGGCGTCATTGGCCGCAGCTTCCTGCTCGTCTTTGGCCTTAAACTGCACCACGAGCAGCTTCATGTGTGCCATATAGACGCCCGTGTAGTACTCTGACAGTCTCTTTCCACTGTAGATGGCATCCACAGTCGTCGCTTCTCCACTCGTCGTCTTCTTGTACGCACGCTGGACAGACCGGAGTCCTGCGTCCGGCACATGGTTCACCTTGCAGATAGATGCGATGCAGCAGGCGACGACCAGGTCCAGGCTTTGGTTTTCAAACAACGCTCGTGGGTATTGCGTCAAGGCTTCTTTAAACGCCGTCCAACACTGGTTCAAAACGCCAGCACGCACGGCCAATTCCTCTCCCAGTCGATGCGTTCTCGTAGCTGCGAGCGTCAGGATTTTCTTCAGCAGTCGCTGGACGGTTGCTTTACTAGCATTCGACAAATTTTTGCTTTCCAACATTTCAAACAGACCTGACTGCGGTTTCCAAATGTACACATTAAGAATCTGCTTTTCCACGTCGTTCAAGTGCTTTGATAGAGCAGGCGGAAGGGACGGAGCGTACTTGGCGACGGACACGATGGTCTTTTCAAAGTCCACTGTCGACACCTGGAGCTTCGCTGCGACACGAGGAAAAGTGTACGCCACGAGACTGTGTGCCTTGAGCATCAGTTCCAAGCAGACGGACAAAAGGTTGGCCACAGGGCGTCTGCTCGTCCACTGCATGCCGTCGATCGAACGAGACTTGGACAGCCACGTCTCCATGACAAAGTAGTACAACGCTTTCGCTCGCCTCTTTGCCAATTGAATCAAAGCTTCAGACCGGTTCGCACCTCCATCGATTGACATGAACGTCTCTTTACTCGAACCTCCATGCACCTGGATCTTGTCGCTCAGTTCACCCAAGAGCGCATCCAACTCCATCTCGATATTCCGATTCGAAATGCGTTTCCAATGCTCACGTAAGTGAGAACACGACCGACGAACATCCGCTTCGTCACGCAGCGTAAAGTGCGTTTCGAGCCACGCATCAATCTCCACAGCAGCAGACAATGGAGACTTCTTCACGCCATTCCCAGCGCTTCGTTCCGCTCGTAAGAACGCTCGAGCGGTCGTGTTAGGCGTAGCTGATGCACTCGACGTACGACGAGCTGATCGGAAAGAAATGTTCATGGACGCAGAGGCGGGAGAAGGTGAGGACATGTGCTGCCACTGAAGACTGAAGGGAGACGGATGAACAGAACCTGGTAGTCGGTGTTGCGGAGTCGTCGGAGGCTTGCTGCTACTCATGCGTCCATTCGGGGACGGTAGTGGATTCATAGGCGGCGTACGGGCGATGCCGCCTGACATCCGGTTAGGCGTATAGCTGTTGGTTCGTGGTCTTTTAACCGGCGTCTCGACTAACTGCGGAGGCTCAGGTTCCACTTCTGTATCCGAACGAAGTTCCCACTCGCCAAGAATAAGCTGCCGTTTGTTTTCAATCAAGAACAGTCTTTCGTCCACTTGCGTCTGGGCGACAAGAACACTTTGTTCATAGAATGCAGACAGACAAGAGATACTGAATCGAATGACTTCCAGATCGTACGGAATCTCATTCTCCGCATTGAACAAGCGTTTAGTCGATGTCTCCATCGTTTCCAGCACGGACGACGCAGCTACGACAGCGCGATTGACCGTTAGCTGGACATCGTCAGGCTGAACATGCGGCGTATTGTCACTGCACAGCCTTTGGAGCAGCAGCTCTTCCGCATTACTCCGTACATTTTGGTTCATGGACGTCAGTGTCGTGATGGCCTGTTCCTCCATATCTTGAGATGATGTATTGCTTCGAAGCAAGGTCGGTAGACAAAGTCGCAGCACTGCTAGCACCAAATAGTACTGGTTAGCCAGACCTGCCATGTTACTCTGCATCACACGTTTGCAGACGATGAACAAAAGCCACGCCAGCTCCATCACCACGTCGGCAGTCAGTGCTGACGTAGACATAGTCGCAACCTCCTTCTGGAAGATGGAACGAAAGATCCCGAAGCACGTGATGGACACGCCGGTATCAAACTTCAGCTGTGTGAGGACTGGAAACAGCTCTGGATTCAGCACGAGCTGGTCCAAGAGCGTTGAATAGTACCGGACAAAACGAGGCAAATCCACCTGCGTCTCCACTAATGCCTCTGATAATTCCACATGCGGCTGCTTTCTTCCATTTCCATCAAGCGACATATCCTGCGCGCCCGCGACCTCTTCGTCCGTGCTAAGTTCCTCTCCTTGCGTACTCAACCCAGTCTCTCTAGCCATCTGAGCTGCAAAGACCGCTACGAGTGCCCACACCACTTGGCTATTGCTAGAGCTATCGTCATGCAAACTATCCTCTTCGTCCGGCGCAGGTCTCGCCATGAGGTCTTCAAAGAGCCGCTGGCTGCTCGACAGCAACGCCTGGTGCTTTCCAAGTTTTTTGGCCGTCTCGACTGCTCCATTGGACTTGAGCACCGATGGAAGAGCAGTCAAAGGTCCTGCCCTGCGCCCTCGCACGGGCGTCAACTGGAGCGCCGACATCCTGGCGATTTGTTTTTCCCGCCGAAAACTTCCCCGCCCTTTGGTGTTTTATATCTATCTGGACATTATATATACAGATATGCATCCAGGTGGCTGGGTAGATATGAACCACATATGTGAATGCAAATGATAGAATCGATGCCAAAGGTAGTGGAGATGGCAACCTAGAACCAACTAGAGAATGAGAGTACATACTGCAAGATACACCATTGATACTGCCTTATGTTTACTATACTAGACGAGAGCAGTGCCGTCTGCATCTAACTCACTCGCAGAGGCAGTCGACAGGCCTGTAAGTATCATCTTGCTGCGTGTGTCTTGGCTCATGAGCTCCCGCAGTCGACGTCGGACTGTTTCGCACGAGAGATTCACGCCCAGCTGCCGCACCACTTCCATCTGAACGTTCTTGGCGGTACAGCCTTCCGGATGGTTTTCTAAAAACTCTCGAATCACGCGATCCACGTCTTCATTCGCTTTCCGAGGACGTCCCGTGCGTGGCATCGGATCAAAGCTGCCTGTTCTCCGAGCTTTACTCACAATCGCCCGAACAGTCGTATGCGGCATCTTGAGCTGACTCCCGATGGCTCGAAAGCACTGACCAGCGTCTTTCAACTGTACACACTTTTCCCGTATTTCTGTCGAGTATCTCCCTCGCGAGCGTTTCTCTCCGACTTCAGCCTCTCCCTCCATCTCTCTCGTGTCAGACACATCCTCCGTGTCGGTATTCAGAGGCTGAGCAGAACCCTCCGTCTCCGTCTCTACCGTCTCTTTCGGAGGTTGATCGTCATGAGCATCCGACACATACGTCGTCTGGAGTGACAAGAGCTTCTGTCGCGTATGGTCCTTCACTCGACGACGCACAGTCTCGCAGGACACTTTGACGCCATGCTCCTTGTCCAGTCGGTCCATGATGGCTCTGGCAGTGCACTTGGACTGTTCTTGCAGCGCCTCGAGAATCACTCGATCCACCACATCCGTCGTCTTCCGAGGTCGTCCACTGCGAGGCTTCGACACGACAGTTCCAGATGTCCTGGCATGCGTCACAATCGCCCGGACGGTCGACACGGAGATGCCTAGTTCCGTCCCAATAGTCGCGTACGTCGCTTTCTCCACCAAATGCTTTTTCACACATAATGCACGCACCTGCGCCGAGTACTCCTTTCGCTTCTCGCTCTTGGGAAGAGGCAGCTCGATGTTTGCGTCTTCTAACAAGGCGTTCGCCGCAGCGATGACCGCAGATGTCTTTTCATCCTCCATGCTCTTGGAACTTTGCCTCGTACGCTCCAGTAAGTCTATCGTGTACGCCTGGACGGCATTGGCAGTAGACATGGTCATCTCATGCGGCAGTGCAGGCTTGATCGGAGTCTCTGCAACCGATCGAAACTGCCGCACTCGTCTTCGGATAGTCTCGAAAGACACGTTCAGAGTGTTACCATTGAGCTCCTGTAGTCGTTGGAAGGCTCTTCTTGCCGTTGCATTCTTATTCTCCTTGAGAAACGACCGCAACTGATCATCCACGGCTGTAGTCGTCGACCGCGGTCGCCCAGCTCGTTTCGAGCCAGGTTCACTCGACGAGATTAACCTGCGTGTGTCCTCAGTAGACAGAGTCTGTAGCTGGGTTCGAATCGAGTGTCTAGACTCTGCATCTTTAGCTCTGCTAGAGTCCTCCACCTGGGCTTCACTGGGCTGCTCCGAGGAAGAGACTGTGTCCGCCAACATGCCCAGCTGCGTTGCGTTCTCGGCATCATTCTCATCATCTATTGATGCACTCTCTGCGTTCAATATAGACCGACTAGAGGCTTCATTCACCGGCATGGTCAAAGGAATGCTAATGGAGCTGTAGGGAACGTCTATCGTGCTGCTGAGCTCTCCGCCGTTCTCATAAATGTTTGTACATGTAGCAAGTTTTTGTCTTTATAAAACTGTAAGCTTTTAAATGTTTAAACAAAGTATAAAAGAGGGTAATAAATCGATATCATCTGGCACAACCTGACAGAACTCGAACATGGCTACTCCGACGGCGTTAACTTCTCCGTCGCTTCCGCCGGCACAGGACCACCAACTTCCTTCGATACACGTATTCTCCAAAGATGTGGGAGACGTGGCTACATGCATACTACACACAATCCTTTTCACGCGCGCACCGGGACCGTTAAGACCGAGTGAAGCCACTTGTGCATCATTTCCGAGTATAAGCTACTCCCAATGCGCTGTTGGTGACGTTGGTCGCAAAGTCGAGCATTGCGTGAGAAACTTGGAACGTATCGTCAATGAGAATGGAAGTACAAATGTCTACGTTGAAGTGGTTTTCTTCGAGCGACAGGTTTTCATCTTTTATCATGCGATTCCTACGTCGTATTGACATATATCTTTTGCCTCCTACAGGTCAAAAAAGCGTTGTTTGGATTGATGTCGAATGAAGAAAAGAAGAGATTTGAAAAATGGGTCGTCCCCATCTCTGTCGTGGATACTAGACAGTCACAAGGTACAGTTGACTGCCTAAATCCGTTGGAATGAAACTCATGGACCTATAATCGCATACCTACAGATGAAAAAGGCGTCATGGATGAGGCAGAAACAACGCTACGAGCCACCTTACTCCAGATACTGGCGTCGGTACAAGCGATCGATCATGTTCCGAGCACCATGTACCATTTCGAGGTATGCTCGTACTTACGACATGCAATCTAGCAGCTCTAACTGACTCTATACTAGATTGCAGCGTTTTCCGAGGTGGAAATGGCGTACGGTGGCTCCAGTGTCCGAATGCATCCGGAGGACTCGTACTAGAATCCTTTGCTGGTCATCTCCGTCTGTACAATACACTTTTCCTATTCCAGTCTCCTATACAAGCCTCGCGTTTGATTTCTACTAGCATGAATAGACGCATGCAAAATCTAGCCATCAACATCCTAACGAAATTAAAAGGATGCTTCTTTATATTCAATTTATTTACTAGCCTACAGATCGTTTCCTTCAAGGCAAGCGGTACACTCCGATGGGTTGGACGAATGACGTGCTAGCCACCTTACAACCTCCTGGTAGCCACCGCGCGCTGCATAAGATTTTGCAGCGTCTGAGTAACCTTCACTCCGATTCTGGTGTAAGTACTTGATCACGTCCAAGTGTCCATAATATGCCGCTCTATCCATCGCATATGTGGTACATCCCTCCGAACGATTTTCGTGAAGAAACTTTACAATGTGTAGATGGCCTTGTCCTGCCGCGATGTTCATTGTATCGATGGTATACTCTGCTTGGCCGTTCTTGTGTGCATATTCCATGATATCAAGGCAACCGTCAGATGCAGCAGTGGAAATGGGGTCCAGACCCCAGTCAAGGGACGGCACGTGCGTCTCCAGCCATTGGATCAAATCCAGGTCTTGACTCAACGCAGCTTCGACTTGGCCTATGTCGCCTGCATCGCTTATACTTTTTGCATCGTTGAGCAGCTGGAGAATATCAAGGCTATCTTTGGCAATAGCATTTAAAATTGCTTCTACGGTGTATCCTTCACACCGATTTTCAAGCAGCCATTTTACAACCTCATAGTGATCGCTGTCGGAAGCGATATCAATAGCTCGAGTTGTACATCCCTCTGCACGGTTATCATGTAGAAATTTCACCACTTCCAAGTGTCCATTGGCCGCTGCCCCGTCCATCGCGTCCGTTGTGCATCCCTCACGTCTATTTTCATGAAGAAACTTTACAATCGAAAGATGACCTTGTGTAGCAGCGTCATCCATCGCCTTCACGGTACATCCTTCAGCTCTATTATAGTGTAGCCACTCGACCATGTCCATGTGGCCTTCAAAGGCGGCAACATCCATCGTGGATGAAGTCCACATTCCTCGAGGATCGTCATTAACATAACGAAGGGTGTCCAACGATCCACTCCGAGCCGCTAAGTTCACGATCTGCGCGTCGTGAAAGTCCAATTCGTCATCCAGTTCTTCTTCCACATAGTCATCATAGTAGTCGGTCAAAAGCTGAAGCGCTTTTAAATGGCCTCGACCTGCCGCCACTAGTCGTGCTACGCGCAAATCCATCGTAGTCTCGGGTAGGTTTCTATATACCCATTTAAGAATATCAACGTTACCCGTTACCGCAGCAGCCTGATAAGCATTATAACTCGTGCCCCGAGGATGGTATTTCCGTAACCAATCCAGTACAGCCATGTCTCCGTACTTTACTGCGTTGCTCATGGCTCGGCCGGAGCAACCTTCCCTCCGATTTTCACTGAGCCACATCAACACGTGCAGGTGGCCATTTGCTGCCGCACCATTCATAGCTTGGACCGTGCACCCTTCGCTGCGGTTCAAATGCAGCCATTGAACGGTCGATAGATGTCCATTCGTAGCGGCTTGATCCATAGCTTTTGAAGAGCACCCTTCCGTGCGGTTGAGATGCAGCCACTGGACGCAATCGAGATGTCCAGCACCAGCAGCGTAATCCATAGCAAGACTCGATGCCCCACCTCCTCTCTCTTCTTCGTGCTCTTGCAGCCATTTCATCGCATCCAAGTGACCGTTTTTCGCGGCAGCATCCATGGCATCGTGACTAAAGAGCGCTGGGCTGTTATCGAACAACCATCTCGCTGAATCAATCTGACCGAAGCCGATGGCGGCATCGAGCACAGTCCGATGTATCTCCAACCCAGGTCGAAGTTGACGAACGTATTGAAGCAAGGCCAAGTTTCCAGTACGTGCAGCAGCTATCAGTCCGTCAGACCAGTGACCATAACGCAAATAGCGTGTACGCCGAGCTTCCCAGCGTTTCAGGAGAAGCAAAGAGTTAAATGTAGCAGCCTCTGCAAGATTATACTCGAGTGACCGATCGATAAAGTCACTTATCAAGGACGTGATGTCCTCATAATCTCGCTCACAAAAGAAGATGCGTTCTCTAGCGACTAGCAGCACCGAGGTGAACGCTGGGGGTCTCATACTTCTTCCGGGCGTTTCAGCCAAAGTGAACACCACGTCTGCGTTGGAAACCTACACGAAGACACATATAAACGAGCCTCTTAACCACATCCACAACCTATAAACAGCATAACGAACGAGTAGAAGGAGATTGAGCCCAATGTCAGTGTATTAACTGCCTTCTCATTCCTATAAGCTCAACAAGGAACTTAACCACGGAAAGTGGCCGGGCGAGAAGCCTTGAAGATCGTGCGCGTGGACTTGGTCGGCGGGCGCGGGATACGACGCGTGAGCGGGAACTTGATCTTCGAGTCGTGGAACTGCTGGGTGGCCGGACGAATCGTGTCCTTCGCCTCCAAGATAGCCGTGCGCATGATCTGGATCGAGCGCGGGCGAGCACGGTGGCGACCAGCCATTTCAGCGTACATCTGCTCAACGGCACCGCAGAGCGTCAAGTTACGGTACTCCTTGTACATGTTGTGGGTACCGCTGCGAGAGTTGTAACGGATCCAGATACCGTAGTTCTTGATCACACGCTTGTTCTTCTCAACAATCTATAAATGAAACGTAAGTACATGTGAATTTAAACGTCGGGTACGTAGTGAAGTACGTGAAGGTCGCGATGGGGTCCGTGTGTATTGGAGACTGGTACTGTCAGCATGACTTTCGAGACCATAAACGCCAGTAGAGAGTAATCGTTTTCACAATATTATCTCCAGGATAAAACGTCCAATGACAAACATTAGCGCCATCCAAGCAACACAACGGATTCCCACCGCGATACCGAGAAGCGAGGCGGTTTGCAAGCTGGACCCATTCCGTACAGGAGCTGGGTCTCGTGGCAGACAAGCACCTTTTGACCGCTCCGGCAGATACATGACTTTGATTGAAAATCATGTCTAGATCCCTTCACGTTTTAAACGGAAAAAGCTCAGACTAGGAAACGGACCTCGTTGACGTCGAGGATTTCACCCGTAGTCTTCTTCATCTTCTTCATCTGGTGGAGGAAGTACCAGAAGCGGGACTTGGCAAGAACCTCATTCGGGGCGAAGATCTTCATACGGTAAGCAGGAGGGTTCGGCTCCTTCTCCGTGGGGGCCTTACGGCCAACGACCTGGAATTGACGCATCGGCATATTGACTCGAGAGCTCAAAAATGGGAATGGAAGGTACGAGTATTGCGTTGGTTGGTGGACACGGTCTGCCAGCTTTCATTGGACACCAAGATAATTTTAACCAATCAACAGGCTATATGTAAAAGTGGCTAAGAAAAGAATTTGTGTCAAGTAAGAATAAATAAACCTCTGGACACTTGGATGAGATGCTCGTCGCAAATAGGGTCCGCAATCGCTTGCGAGATGAAATCTGGAGAAATTTTGATGGCTTTAGCAACTTTACTATAGCTGAGTAACGCATGAGATTAAATCTGGTGGATACGATGAGCTATGCAATCCTGCTCCAAAAGTCGCGACTGCTTGAATGCATCGAAAATTTCGACATTTAGAGGAAGTTGTAGCCGTAGATTGGCACCAGCTTGATGTCGACAGCCAACTTTCATTCAAAATCTCCAGCATACAACTTGGTTCCTTCACACAAGCGACGAAAGTCCTATTCTGCAGATTTCACAATAGGGTGCTCGACCTGAGTTGTTCGACTTTGGGCTGATTTTAGGCGCCTTGCTAGTCGGCTGGTGAGTCTTGAAGCTGCGAGTGCTCTGGATCCAAAGTGAAGTAGGTCGTAGAAGTAGGAAGAGGCTAGCAGATATCACTCACCCGAGA
>JAADVB010000291.1:0-20917 GCA_023334545.1 Salisapilia sapeloensis
CAACAACTTTCTGGCAACTTTAATTTGCGAGGTTTCCATCCAATTTCGAGCGCATGTTTCTCTACAACTATCCTACGCTGTCCGACACCAGCTTAAGAGCAACAAATTAAATGTAGAATAAGTCTAAACCGTGCTTCAGATAAAATATATCGAGCTGCTGCACTACATTTTTCCTTTTCAAATTCTCAGACTATATGCTGTGTATTACGCACAGACTAAATACGAAGTAGCTCAAACATCCATTAGTCTCACCTAGACTAATTGTAGTTAATTCACGAAGGTATGGCACACAGATCTTAGTCTGGGTGAGACTAAATGCAGTAGCCGAGAGCTACTCGCCAAGTCACCTCGTGGTGGTACGAACCCATCTGTCTTGCACACCTCTATCTAGCAACCTCCGCCGTGGGGTACTGCAACGAGACATTTTTATCCCGATATATTACCGCATTAAATCTGCACCAGCCGACACAACTTCATACAAATGAGTGAAGCAGGTCGTAAGGTTAGCGCCGCGGAGATCGCGAACCCGTTCGGTTCAGCCATCCGAAGCTACATCTCGGAGCAGCTGGGTGGCCAAGGGCCTATGCTCGTAGGTATCCTCGCTCACGGAGATCCGGCTGCGAAAAAATATGCCGAGTGGACTGGCAAAGCCTGCAAGCGTGATGGTGGGTCTATGTTTCTTCTCTTTTAATGACATTCCGACGTTAAATGGTCTGCCTATGTGGCTAATGTCTGTGGGTGATGTAGGCATCCGATACGAGCTGCGTGAAGTGGCAAAGGAAGATGTTGTGGAGGCATTGGAGAAAGCGAATAACGATCCGAATGTGCATGGCATCATCATCTACTACCCGTGCTTTGGCTCATTCCCATCCTTCTTTGGAGGCACCATGGACGACTTTCTCCGTGACTCTATCTCTATCAAGAAGGATGTCGAGGTACTAAAAGTATAGAAACTGTAGGAAGTATACAGACTAAGTAGATGCGACGTAGGGATTATGCCAATTCTACCGAGGCAATTTGTACCGGAACATTCGGTACGTTGACGACGCGCAGACGCAAAAGTGCGTCCTACCCTGCACTCCTCTCGCCATCGTGAAGATCCTCGAACACCTCGGCATCTACGACAAGTCGTACGTTCATCCTTCCTGCTACTATAATACAATTTTAACAAGCAATCTAGGAAGCCTAATGGAGAGCACTTGTCTGGTGTGGACGTCACGGTCATCAACCGTAGTGACATCGTCGGCCGCCCACTCGCCGCGATGCTCGCCAATGACGGTGCCGACGTCTACAGCGTCGACATTGATTCGCTCTACCTCTTCCGTCGTGGAAAGCTCATTGAAGTACTACTCTCCTCTCCTTTTATCTATATATAAATACTAATATAAATGGTCTAGACGGATGCCAAGCCGGAGGATGCGTGCCGCAAGTCTCGTGTGATCGTCACGGGCGTTCCGTCCAAGGACTACAAGCTCCCGCTGACGTGGGTGTCGGAGAATACGGTCGTCATCAACGTCGCGTCGTTCAAGAATGTTGATGAAGAGCAGCTTCTGCAGATCCCTGGCGTCCAGTACGTTCCATTGGTGGGTAAAGTCACCGTCTCGATGCTCCAGCGCAACTTGATGCGTTTGTATGAGAATTTCCATCTGCAGCCGAAAAAGTACTGGCAGTAGACTAGCGCGTAAAGGCATTTTCTTGTGTAAACGGTCATCGGAATACAAGGGAATCGACACTGCTGTTATCATGCGTCTATTTAGAATGGAACCTGTCGACTAGATTTCTGTCGCAAGCCAGACACACTCGGATTCGTGTGATATGACGATGACGTATCGACTCTGGTGTCCAGCACACTGCGGTTGGCGAACTGCACGACTCGGTACAGAAAGTCGTTGAAATGGTACATGTCGACTTTTAGCGGCTCGGCGCTCTACTAGACACATGAGTCCATGTTATAGTGTAGATACATCGATATCCTACCGTCTCCATCCGTTCTGTATGCCTCAATCCGCTAGGAAGGTTGTCACTGTTGCGTCGCTGGGTTACCAAATCTTTCTTGTTGCCAATCACGAGCTTCGGAAGGGCATTTAGCTACATGCCGTCTTTGTTATACTACTCCTACAGACTGATAGAGTAAAGTGGATACGGATGGGATGGTGCCCGGAGCACCGTAGGATGGGAGGACACATCCCTTCTGTCGCTGTGTCTCTACGAGCTCGCTACAGACTGATGTGAGAAGCAGGAGGTGGTGGATAGAAATGCTGTCGTACTCATGCCAGAGCTTTAGATTATCACGGGATCGACCGTTGGATAGGTCGTAGACAAAGATGACGCCTTGGATGTCGTTGTAGAACACTTGTCGGCTGATGTCGTACTTGGGATGACCGCCAACGTCGATGAACTCGACGTACATTTCTTCCGATGGACCATTTACATGCTCCTGACGATCACAGTGCTAGTATAGTGACAATCCAAAGGTATTCAGCTATTTTTCTATGAATGCACATCTTCTAGATATGCAATACTGTACCAGGACGTGGACATCGCATCCGATTGTCCATCGATGCTGCTCTTCATGGTCTTTATCCACCTTATTCCGTGGTTTTTCAACGCTTTTACATAGCTTTCGTAGCAGCATCGTCTTGCCTACACCTGAGTCGCCGACTACGAGGACTCGTAGACTTGGTACATCCATCTAGAGGGCCAATCCTTCCAGCTAATAAGCTACAAGTTCCCAAATCGATATAAAAATCGAAAGTTGATACTTTCATGTCATTAATCTCACATAAATATTACCAGTTAATATAAATCACTGTGATTGAAATATCCCTCGTTTTACGGATAACACAATTCCGATACGAATATTCGACATGGCAGACGACGGTGCGAATTGGGCGTATGAGGAAGCCTCGGACTCGGAGAAGCTTCAGATTGCTCAGCGTTATCTTCAATCTTCCCCTCCAGGTCAGATCCATGAGGTCTTGAGAGACGTGGCCAAGCTCTGTCCGTCCAATGTCCTCACGGATGATGCTGTCCATGATGCATTAAGATCCTACAACCTCGAGCAGTTCCTACCGGTTACTGCACCTGACGCAGACTACAAAGTACGTCTGCGTATAGATTGTTAGTATTTACATTCATATACTAAAGCGCCTTGGTCCCGCTTGCATACAGGTGCTGATTTGCAAAGATGGAGAAGTGGATGCGACGCATTACGCCGATCCCATCGGCAAGCGTCTCCTCACCTTCGACCACATCTCTCAGGTAGCTACTCCCGATCATTTCATTCTTGTAACTCCAATGCTAACTCATTCTTTGGTATAGAAATTCGATCCTGCGGACGTGAACGAAAATCCTAGTAGCTTTGATACACAACATGAGGACGCCAGGTATCTTATACAAGTAGTTTTGAAGACTCACAGGCTAAGGTAGACACTAGAATGACTGTCCAAAAGGCGCTGCAATCCTACCTCGAATTTGAATACATGCACGAGTACGCTACCTCTAGTATAGAACCCAAAGCCATTGTCTCATGACGTATGAACAGAGGAACGGCAGGTGTCTACATTCGCGACTCAACTCTTGTTATCAACGTTTGCACTGAACGAGTCAACCTACGAAACTTTTGGTACGTATGGTGCCACCTATACTGCTACACGCCTAACTCGTTGCTGTAGGAGTGGTCGATGGAAGTCGACATGGGAGCTGGACTTGAATGCTCCAAGCGTTCTAAACGGAACGATCAACCTCCACGTACATTACTTTGAAAACGGCAATTTACAATTGAAGGACGTAAAGCAAGTATCAGAAGATGTTTCGTTCAATTCGACGGAAGAGATGGGAGACGCTGTCGTGCGTGCCATGAAAACAGCGGAAGACAATCTTCAGACGCATCTGGAGGACATGTACATCAACATGTCTCAAGAAACATTCAAGGAGATGCGTCGTGTCATGCCAAGTACCTTGTAGATCTATTCTAAACTTATCATCATCCACTCATTTGTTTCCTAGTCACGAGGATGAAGATGGAGTGGAGCTTAAACGCCCATCGTACAGCTAAAGACTTGGGCCGAAAGTAGACTATATCCACATCGGACCAGTATCTCGTACAACTTTCGTAGCTCTAGCACAAGACAAACAGAACAAGTTTTACAATTGTCATCCGTCCATTTTCTGCCTCGTTCCCATTGATTACAGAAAACAGCAAGTATCCTCTTGATTAAACGATTGTTGTTTTATGTATAAATCTCATGTGCTTACTTTGACGTACTGATCACGAGGTTCGTGACACGATCCCACATGGACATGCCATCCTGTTCCTCAGACTTTTCAGACGAACTGGTAAACATCCTCTTGCTTTCGTCCGTCTCGACACCCTTCTGACGTTCCGACTGTCGAGTCTTATAATTAAATCGCTTGTGTTTATACTCGACAAAGTCATCTTCGTGATGCGACCGCTGGCGCATCGAATCTGCGTACGATTGATGGGCATTCGAGTTGTATGAAGCGCACTTGCGACGCTCTGCCTCGGTCAAGACATCCACTTGGTGTCTCCAAACAGCTACTTGTTGTAAGACACTTTCCAGTTCCTCCGAGTGCTCCTCTGCCAGACGCTGGAGGTAGTCGTCATGCTTCTTCTGCACTTCAGCAACGGCATTATCCACCTCCCACTTGGTCCGTCGCTTCGATCGCTCAGCTGCAATGTCAATGGACCGATTGGACAGCTTCAACAGTCTCTCCTCCTCTTTTTTAACGTGTTCGCTACTTTCCTTTCGAATCTCCTCCACCTCTTGCTTCTGTCGCCGACGTTCCTGCACCACTTTCTTCTTATACTTGCCTACTTTTCCCTGTGCGACGCTCAATTCCTTTTCTTTCGTAGCTAAAGCAGCTTTCAACGCATCAATCTCATCGTCTTTGCTTTCCACCTCTTGTTCAAGACTTTCAATCTCTTCCTTCCCATTGCCAATTGCCATTCGACTTGCATATACGTCCTTTTCCAGAGCAGATATGTGATTACGTAGAGACACGTTGCGTGTGAGAGCAAGCTGCAAGTGGCGTGTCAAGTCTTTACTAGCGTTGGAGATGTGATACATGTCTTCCTTGTCTGCTTCAGAGGTAGGAGAGTCGACGTCACATTCCATCGTCTCCAAGAACGGACTATAGTCATCAAAGTAGCGGAAGACGACTGTCGTTGGTCTCGATGCCTTCTTCCACTTGGCGATGACATCGGCATAAGACTGACCAAACGTCGAATCATCATTAATCCCGACAAGGACCATGCCTTTCGTCAGTGTCTCGTTCTTCTGGTTGCAACCTGTCGGATCACGAGATAGCATGACGCCATGGACTTGTTGGATGGAACAAGGCTGCAGGTACAGCACGACAGGACCTGTTTCCATATTCAAAACTCCTACGCACTCTTGTCCTTGATTATCTCCGTCATCCTGCTCGAATAACGTGATGAAGCCTTTAATCACATAGTCCTCATACGCTCTTGACACATCATCCCATGACGTCGTCTGCGGTTTTTCATCCTGCGATCCATCCTTGCCAAAGAAATCCCCCAGCATATTCCCAAAGAAACTGCCAGACTCGATCCTATTCTTAGGTCGGACAATGCTGTCCGAGCTAAAGTCCGAGTCTGCAGTAGACCCAGTCAACGACCGCAGACGTCTCGTAGGATCGAGCTCGCTGCTTTTCCCTTGGTCCAACGGACTTTCAGATAGATCAAGTGATGGCTGAGATGTCAATTCCAGACGAAGTACTGAACCAGACGTTAGGAGTCGACCCACAACCTGTTCAAACGGTTCGTCACGAACGTCTACACCATTCATCCGGCCTACTTTGGCACCGATTCGAACGATTGTGAGCTCTTGGAACTTGTCTTTCGATACGTCAGAGACTGTTGCTCCAAAGTGCATCTCGTTTTGTTCGTATGTAGGACGTAGCTTTAATCCGAGACTAGCAGACAAGTCTACCTGGACAGAAGAACCTGTTTGTGACGGGCGTAGAGGAGACGTGAGGTGCATTTCGATCTGAACCTGTTCCTTGGGCACGGCGAAGCGTGGCAAGCCTTCAAAGTACCGTGGGAAGGCATGATTGGCACCTGCAAGAAGAAAAGAAGAAAGAAGGAAGAGAGGTTGTCTGTCTTTTGGATTGGTCGCATCCAAGTGGCAAGAAGTATCGAATGACTTTAAAGAATCACTGCAATAGCTTTCACTCGCGAAACTACTTTCTTCCTCACTGTCAACAACTTGCTTCATGGGAAGGTAGTACCCCGTCGTGTTCTTGACCACTTGTTGTAGCCATTCATATAGTGACTGGAGACGAGCGTCACAGTCTTTTGCGTAAAAGAGATTCAAGTACGATTGAGCTAGTGTTGGGATGATACTCTTATGATCACTCTTGTACGACGCATACTTTTGAAATTGTCGATATCGACGATAGATCTTCCATCTACATGTTCTTTAGTATTATATCAGAAAGAATAGAAGAGATAAGTACGTCTTTTGTTCACTGTTGCGACTGCGAAGGCGACATTCAAAGACGTATCTGAAGCAATAGAACGAGTGAGTACATGAGAAGATAGTTGCATGCTAGTGGGACGTACATATCGATGGCTTCAGGAGACCGATAGTAGCCTAACGGTCGAATCTCGAGCTTCGACTGCACCAACTGCTCTGTCAATTGTGGCCATGTTTCAAGTAATGCGAACGCACAATTCTTTTCATGCAAGTGGGGCCGAGGTAGTCCCAATGCAATCGAGAGGTGTTCGACGACGTCTGAGTCGGTCATCAAATAATCAAGTACGTTGTCTTGCAGCTTGGACGCCAAGTGATGACTAAGAAGTACTCAGCGACTGCGTCACTCACGCGATGTGCCGTCCCTGAAAACGAACTGTACAATAAACTATCGAACAATTCTACTCTCTTTATAAAAATTCGAGACGTACGGATTAGAAGGAAACGACTGCCACCTGTAGTAGTCACCTGCACTTCTCTACCTCTGCCTGGACGTAATCTCCTGGAGTACAAGCAAGACGAGGTAGAAGATGAATCAATCTTCCCCTGCTCGTCCATTGTGCGCCATCTTCTGTTGAAGTTGAAGTTTCTATTGATATGCTCGTTGCAGCATGAGTTGTGTGAAAATTGCGACAGGGAGGTGTCCTTTTCCGGGTAAATCAAGCCTCAATCGGAATATCCTTCGACATAGTCTACTTTGTCAATTAGACGGAGCCAAAGTTTGAAGATCGCGCATAAATTATCCATCGACTGTGTCCATGAATACTTCCACCGGCCTGCAGAGTTACTGGACTTTTAAATGATCAACATCCTATAATCCATATCAGCTACCTTCATAAGTAGCTGATATAGAAATGCCAGAGGAAAAGGTATCAGAATGGAGCGAAACAAAACATCAGTACCCAAGACATGAACTTGTAAGACGATTTTCGACAACTTTGGCTTTTCCTAGTAAGGTTTTCTTCTTTCTACTGCTCGTAGTACTGCTTTGCAAAGTCCTTTTCGTATCGTATTTCCCGTCAATATATATGTATGGGAACCGAGAGTACTATAGTTTAAAGATCCGACAGACCGGGTGTTGCGATGCAATGAAGCGCCAAAGGAAAGGTAGAGTAGAACGTACAGTAAGATTCGTATTTGCGTCTTGTTCAAATTCTTTCTTCAAGAAGGAAACGAAAAGAGAAAAAAGGGTCCACCCTCGCGTCTTGCTTCTCCATGCCCACTGCTCACGAACTTCAAAACAACATCCATGACGACGGCTAGAGGTTCCGGTCGACCCTCGTGGACAGCACAACTCCTTTTTCGCTTAATCGAGCCGACGTCTCGGCCGGGAAAAAGTCTCCATCCGCCGACTTTATCCTAAACTTGACTGCAGACGATATCAGCACCTCATCTATCAAATACAAAAAAGCTAGAGCACGTACATCGACACGTCTCTCCCAACGTATTGAACTTTTGGAATACATTGCGCACATCATTCTTCTCGTCCTATTCAAAACGTCAGTACACATCTCGTAGAGATAAACAGGAGATGAGCGTACGGGATGGACGAGATCGAGGAACGAGGTCTGACCGGCCATGAGCTGGTGACTCTGGTATCCGAGCACTCGCGTGTGCGAGGAGGATGTGAACAGGAACGGGACGGACGGATCGGGAGAGACGAGTGCCATGAGGTCGAGGCACTGTTCGCACAAGTGCTGGTAGATCTGCAGCTGCTCATTCTCCGTCTTGAGTCCTTCCACATACTCCTTCTTTCGCGCGCGGCTTTTCCGCGAATGATTTCGATTGCGCAGTCGACTCTGCTCTTCCTTGAGCATCGCCGCTTTCTCTTCTTCATTCATATTTTCTACATCAAACGTCAGACTTTGTAGGATACTAGTGCATCAGCAAGTATACCAAAGTTGCTCATCCGCTCCGGATTGTTTTTAAACATGGCGGAAAGGAGTTCTGGAGATAACGTCTGGGAACCGAGATCCGCCATGAGGTTCGTCTGCATCTTATCCATGCCACCCATGGATCCTCGGCCGGTCGACTGCTGCACATTCTCCTGGACGGGAGGTGGCGCGTGCATGGGTGTTCCGTGAAACCCAGAGCTTGGATCGTACATGCGGTTCATGTCGTTGAATGCAAGCTCACTGGATCGATCGTATACGTTGCTTGATGGAAGGCCTTGGCCCATGAACATGCCAGAGGAGGCTCCACTACCGAGTCCAGCAGGGAGCGTCATAGACGTGGCATCCGTGTCATTCCCACCGAGTTCTCGACTGCGATAGTAATTGTCAAAGTAGTTGGCGTTTTGCTGCGCCTTGTTCGGGTCCGGCAGATTGGACGCGGGCATGGCGCCGAGCTCGTCTCCAGGCATCTCGAGCTTGATCCCCATGAGTGCCGCATAGTCCTCGACGTTCATGGCGCCTTGCTGCGGGGGAGGATTTGGCGCGAAGAAGCCGTTAAAGTTGGGCTGCTGCTGTCCGCCCTGATGCAGGCCTAGCTGCGCAGCGATCTGTGGGTCGAGCATCGCGTCTTCTCCCATGCCCATGTTCACGTCGTCGTCGTTGGCATTGAACTCCATACTAGCTCTCCGGTCAGGAAGAGGGAACTAGGCTATACAATCTCGCTAGCTGATCTGGGACGGCCTAATCCCTTTGTAATGATATCAAGAAATAACTTGTTAGCCAGGAAGCACGAGTCCTGCTCCAGACACGGTTCGTATAAAAATGAGTTTTTCTCTCCTTGCTATGCAAGCCGAAAGCCTCTTGTTTTTTGGTCCACAACAGAAAATATTCTGGGCATTAGACAACGAGCCCATTGTTGGGTGCCAGACGGTTACGAAGCTACAAAGGATGGATTTTCAAGGTACAACGGTAGAAAAGCAAGCCATTCGATTCCGACCCTTAGACGGGGAAGTTGCTCACGTGGTCTGAACCGGAAAAATACTTCTCGTCCAAGCCATCGATAGCTGTAACTTGCTCTCTTGTTAACACGATCTTAACTCCATGCAGGTTTTCTGCAAGTCGCGCTGGGTTAGTTGACTTGGGCAATGTCACAATGCCCTTTGCGATACACCAAGAAATGAGCACTTGAGCTGGCGTCGCCCCCACTTCTGTCGCCACTTGACTGACAACTGGATCGCCCAGTTTCTGCGATCGTGCCAGCGGAGAAAACGCTTGGACGAGAATACCATTGTCTTGGCAATAAGCTACTAGGTCCTTTCGTTGCAGCCACGGGTGGAACTCGATCTGGTTCACGGCTGGTTTCACCTTCCATGTTTCCGACAGCTTTTTCAAGTGTCCGATGCCAAAGTTCGACACGCCAATATCCTTTAATATGCCCTCTGCTTGTAACTCTTCCAATGCTTGCCATGTGCCGGCTCGACGTTCACTATCAAATGGCGTATGGAGTAGATATAAATCGATGTATTCACATCCGATCGTATCGTTACTTTCCCGTGTTCCCTTCAATGCGTTCTCGTATCCCCAATTTTCGACGCGAATCTTGCTCGTGATGAATATGTCGCTTCGCGGGATACCTGAGTCACGTACCGCACGTCCTGCATCCGCTTCATTCGCATACAACTTGGCGAGGTCGAGATGGCGATACCCAACTTTAAGTGCTTCCACTACCATGTTGTATGTATCATCTCCAGGGGGCACCTTGTACGTGCCAGCACCGATGACAGGCATCTTCGCTCCACTCGGGAGCTTGACATGTGGAACTTGTTCCATGACCTCCCCACAAATTTAGAAAAGAAACGTTTTACACTGAAAAAAACACAAAAACATACAATTTCAAATAGGAATGAAATTTATCGTGGCTACTTGTGTTTTTGTACGGATGATTTTATCATTTACTCAAGCTACCAGCAAATAAGAATCCTTCGTGTCAGCATAAAGGCAGTATGATCGATGAAAAACCAGTGCATGAAAAAGAAAATGCAGACTACGTAGCTGGGATGAGCGGAAGTTGGAAGCTTCGTACTGACGTTGTCGAGTTGACAGGTACGATAGGAGCACCAGAACATTCTCAACGCTTTTTTCGTATCGATATGGCGTATACTGTACCTTATATCGGTGGATGAATTGAGTTATTTCCTATGCTTGAGAGAACCGAGTGACAGCAAAAGATACGAGTCGTACGCTTCGAAAGTTGCTGAAACGGAGAGCTGAAAAATAAAGAGCTATAGAGGATGCTTTCATAGGATCATGTTTTTGATTGGAATGTAGCCGAGGTGTCTTTAAAATATATTTAGTCGGCTTCGACACCAAGAGTATTCATCCATGTCGATTCAAGCTGGGAAGGGTTTGCGAAATGAGATCCTTTTGCAGCATATACAATGCAGTGCTCTGTATCTAGAGGCACTTGTACTAGCAGCAGGTGTCAGCACAGAGACAAGTTTTCGGAGAAGCGGCAATAGCACTCTGATTATCCTAAGAGATATCAGGATTTGCTACTTTCATTTCGATCTTGAATCTTTGGACTAGTTAACGATGTCGGCTGGAAAGGATATTTGCCAGGCAACAGTATATCATAGTGGTAAGTACAGAGCCGTTTAAGTCGGTTGAATTTGCCAACATGTCAGCAGTGTATTTGCGAAAAAATATCAATTACGTTGCTATTTACAAATAAATGTGCATGGAACAATATGGAGTAACTCCGTCTTATGATTTCATTATTCGCAAGGAAGACACAAGCTAAGTATCGTTTGGAAAAGTAGCTCTGCATGACTAGGCTGTTTGTCATTTTAGCTGTTCTCTCCTATCCGAATGGTAGCGTACAAGCGATTAAAATGAGAAACAATTTAAAAGTTTAATTAGAAGAAACCAATTGACATTGATCATAGATCAACGTATTTCTTATTCATTTAGAGGGATTCATCTTTGCGTAATGAATGGTGTTGCCTAATGTGTTGTTGGATTTTGTAGACATTGCAAATAGAACCTACATCTTGTTGATATAATTTATAAAGCAGCACTCTCAAATAACAATAGTAACCACGAACGCCTCTTTGTGCACATGTAAAATAGAGTCTTTCTAGTTTTTTTGTCGCATCAGCACAAAAATGAAGCCCACCCATACCTGAATTAGGCCCAGAGTTGTTGGCCAGCTTAAGATTGCTAAGCTTTGATCCATTTATTTAATGATCATTTTTCAAGGTTCAGATTCACCTATCGATGAGCTTGGTTTTTCATGGTAATTGGTAGATGGCTACCTTGAACTACGATTAAAAAGAAAGCACAAGCGCGAGGAAGCAGGTAAGTTGCTGTTTTAGGATAGATACGCAGGATAGCAATCATCATGTTTGTTACATCGGACAAGATATGGAGATGTGAAAGATCGTATATCATGAAGGGAAAGTACGATACGCAGCAAATTTTTATCATAGCAAAATGATTTGTAATAGCAACTCAGTCCCTGATAGCTCACTTTGGATAGGTAAAATGGCCGCTTCGAGGCATTATTTAGGGCCTGTTTGGATTTCAGCAATATTGAATTGTAATTTCAAAACCACGGGGTTAAATGGCTTAATGCTATGAATTCTAAATCCAATCATATGATTAAATCTAAGACAAGAAGCTGCCATGCAGCCACAAATCCGAAGAGATGCACTGCATGATAAAATACACTCTCCTTGGTCTTCATTTCGGTATTGCACATTGTTTGTTTGCGGTCGTTGAAATCCAGTCATGGTAACCTTCGTGTTTCGATTTCATCTTGCCTCCTTGCATCAACTGGTGTACTGGTGCAAGGCATTTCAATCGGCTCCGTTCACCTTCCCGTCGATCGGTACGCGTTGGAGAAGAGGTGACCTCCAGGAAGATCCGGTCCCCGGAGGTCTTGCACGTTGAGCGCGGATTGCCTCTGTTCAGTTGCGCTCGCTATGGAAAATTGGAGAATAAGCAGTTTGTTCAAAGCTTGAAAATAAGAGTGGATGTGACATCAGGCTGGAAAGATAGCCGAAAGGTCCGAAAGGACTATGATGGATAGATGTAGCTAGAGAAGAGGAGATAGGAAACAAGTAAGCAAGAAATATATTGCCCAACGCAAAAAGTTTTTAAACTGCAGTCATTTTCCTCTTCCATCCATTACCCTTCACAATAGCCGAGAAACTAATAAGATTGTCTTATTTTTACCGTTTCGAGAACGGCTACGTGAAGTCCTCTTCGTATCCTATTTCTCGTTAACTCAGGGAGTGCTTGGCAACGCAATTGTTCAAATAAGTACAATCAACTTTAAATTGCAACTTCAGGCTTTTGTTGTAATTCCGGCAACAATCCAAACAGGCAATATCTATACGAATAAATTTCTTAAGAAAGAATAGGGATTAGGCAAAATTGTTAATAAGTAGAAAAATAGTTAAAGTCGCTTCACGCGTGGTAAAACGAGCGTAGGAGCGGAACAGTCGTCTGTTCATACATCTCAAGTACAGAATCCAAATGTTTGAGGATGCAGATCTTGGCAGCATTCAATTCAGCAGCAAGCCAAATGTATCAAGTGCCAATGCAACGACATTAACGCCGACGATCGAGTATCTTGATAGTGATGTTCAGACGGATGGGGAGACAAAGGATAGTTCGATGCAAACGGAGAATGCAACCACGACAATGAATGGAGGGAAGCATGCAAAAGGTGCCGTTGAAAAGCCAGAAGAGAGAGAAGGAATCAAAATGCTATTGCAACGAGTTGGTCCTCTTATGTTGCACGAAGTAAATGCTAGTGCAAAACTCAGCTCGTATTTCACCGGTCTACTCTAGTATTTATAATGTTACGAGCATACAACTCACCTAGTGCTTCTCCAAACAGGTTTTGAGCGATTTTTAGAAGAATCTGGAGAATCCGATATCACAAAGTTATTCGTGCTATCGTTTGACTACGATTCATACTTCCAACTTGCTACCCAGCAGAGTGGTACACCACTTCGCAATATCTAAGTAATGTAGTTTAACTCGTATAGCTGATATAGACAAGAGGGATCAAGCAAGTACCAAGGCAAAACAAAGTAAATCGAGAGCTCCTCAAAGCTCACTTCAACTGTCGTGCACAGGCGTTTCTTGGAATGCTTCAGGGGCAATGTTGGCAGTAGCTTACGGCAGATTTGACCATACTGGATGGTGCAACTATCGTTCAGCCCTTTGCTTATGGCGAGTCTTTCAGGCAGACTTTATTCCGTCGAAGCCTCACATGGTTCTGGAAACCTCAGTAAGTACATTGTCTCTGTAAACACTTCACAAGCTAATGTTAATGTAGAGCGGCCTGATGTGCGTTGCCTGCCATCCTCATAACCCGTCTATCATAGCAGCTGGCTCTTACAACGGGGAAGTGTTTGTATGGGATGTTGAGCATGAAGATTACCGCTTCTTTGCTTCTGGCATTGGTGATTTTTTCCATCGAGAGCCTGTGACGAAAGTGTCTTGGGTCTTCGACAACGCTTCCAATGAATATAACGTAAGCTTTAATACAGGCAATGAATAGTACCAAGCGTTAATGCAAGATCAATTGTAGATCGCAAGTGTGAGTGGAGATGGCAAGGTGCTCTTTTGGAGACTCAAAGATAAGCTTGCATTTCCTACCGAAGGCTACTTGCTTCGCAACCCGGCAAAAAAGAAAGCTTTGTTGCACAGCAAGACTGGCGATGTGAACGAGTTGGTGGGAGGTAAAGCCTTGGCATTTAGTCCTCTAGACCGAACTAGTCGCTCGTTCGTGGCTGGTTCCGACGGTGGTGCTGTTACCCGATGCTTTGCAAAGCATGTTAGCGTAAGAGCTAGCGACTTTAAAGGAGAGAAGAAGTGGACAGCAACGGCCGCGAAGCTTGTTGGCAGGCTCCCAACTACCACACTGCAGGCCACTCGACGTCAAGTGGAAACGTATGCCTCCTCACCATCGGTCAAAACGAAAGAAATCTCATTATCGACTGTCTATTCCTCCAAGCTAGACCCGAACGTCTTATTTCCTAGCGGTGTCGACTTTGTCTTGGCGCCACATAATGGCCCGGTGTATGACATCCAATTCTCTCCGTTTAAGAAAAGTCTCTTGCTCTCGTGCTCGGCAGACGGTAGTGTCCACTTGTCATCCTACTTGCAACGCGAACCACTACTTTCAATCGACGTAACTTCGCCTTCCAATGCCTACCTATATGCAATATCTTGGTCCAAGACAAGACCTATGGTGTTTGCTGTCGCTGCTGAGGATGGCAACGTCTACCTGTACGACTTAAAAAGAAATCGGATTAGTCCAGTGGCTGTTCTTGGTAGTCAAGACGCTGCAACTCGGCCATCGACTGCATCAAGTAACCAGAAAGAAGAAAAGAGCCGCGACAAAAGACGATCGAGTGCAAGCTCATCATCAAATGCAAAAGTAGCGACTACAGCATCCACGTCTTCGCCCATGTTTGCCATTGACTTCAATCCCAAGCAACGCAATTTCCTCGCCGCTGGTGACAAACAAGGCGCAGTGCACGTGTGGAAGCTGTCGTGGCAACTAAGTAACTTGCAGTCAGGAGAAACCTCTTTACTCGATGACTTTGAATCGAATGACATGTAGACACTTTTCCTCAAAATTGCTATTTGTATTTTAACCGGTTAACATGCACAACAACGCTGCGTGCGTATCACATGACAGAGCCACTGAATAGTTGCCAATGCTGGCAACCATTACATCTCGAATGGATCGACGTACGAAAAGTCCATAAAGACTTGGCTTTTGCCAGTCGGCACGCTTTCACTCACGATACTGTCCTCGACTTGCTGTCGTTTGAAAAACTCTGGCACGTTATTCGTCTCGTCTCCGACTCCTGTCATCGGTCGGAATGGTGGTGGAACCTCCCGTCGGAAGAGCTTTTCCCAATCGATGCCGTTGAAAAACGGATGCTCCTTAATCTCCTCTGCACCGGAGGGACCCGATCCGAGTCTCTTCGACGGGTCTTTGCAGATCAAACCACGCAGCAAACTCTTTGCTTCTTCGGAAAAGTACCCTGGCAGGCGAAGTGGCATGCGAGCGATATTATCAAAATTCTTCTTCCTGTTGGCATTGTAGAAAGGAGTGTACCCGGCCAGCATTTCGTAGATCAAGATACCTAGACTCCAAAAGTCTGCAAAGCGTCCATACTTTTCCTTCCGAATGAGCTCCGGAGCTATGTACTCAGGTGTTCCACAGAACGTCGACAACTTCAGCCCATCTCGTCCGACTCCAACTTTATCGTGGGACAAGCCAAAGTCCGTGACGGCGAGGTACCCTTGTGCATCCATGAGAACGTTATCTGGTTTCAAGTCTCGATAGACGATGCCGTACGAGTGCAAGTGTGCAAGAGCAAGCACCAGCTGAGCTGCGTAGAATCGAGCTCTGTTGTCATCAAACTGAAGTGCTCGACGCAGATGGAAGTGCAGCGTGCCTCCGTTATAATAGTCCATGACAAAGTACAGTTTCTGTGGTGTCTGGAACGCATAACGGAGTTTCACTAAGAACGGGTGATCGATCTCTTGTAGAATGCGTCGCTCCGTCTTCGTATGCTCCACTTGGTTCCGCTTGAATACGGCTGCCTTCTTCACGACTTTCATCGCAAATACGACACCTCGTCGACGCACGAGCATCACTTTACCAAAAGCACCTTTCCCAATCACACGCATCAGTTCAAAGTCATCGATGCCCACAGGTTTATCTTCTCGAGGCGATGCAGCTGCCGGAGGATCACGAAGCTGCTCGGCACCGACGACCGTCGTCGTCGTCGGATCCTTTGGTGTGAGATTGATTCGGTTGCTAATGCCTCGTGACCACGCGCGAACTCTTGATGATCCATTCGATGGTGATGACGCAGGGGCAGAGCTATCTTTCTGTGGACGTGCAAACAAGTTGGGCGTCTTCACGCGGCTATTGGACGGTGATGACACTCCTCTGCCTCGTAGCTGCTGACCTAGAACCAACTTTTTATGCTGCTCATCAATTCGTTTCTGTAGTTGAAGAGATCGCTCGGCCGTGCGCTGGTACTCGTAGGCACTAGGAGAATCAAGGAAATCAAAAACAGCATCTAGAACATCTCTTGTCGTATATGCTGGGCTGCTATCCGCACTCGGACCTGGTCCGGCGGATAGGCATAGACAGCCAAAGGAAGATACGCTAGAGGAAGACGGTCCACGCAGCGCAGCAGTGACATGTCGACTGTCCACATCTTTGGAGCTGCCAGAGCTAGCACTACTACTCTCCGACTTGTCTTCTTTCTTGTCTGCTGCTGCCGATAGATCCGTTCCGAGAGGTTCAGGAGCACGCATCCAGCAGACGGAATGCTGTCGGAAGAATGTCTGGAAGGTAGAGCTCCAGGACGCGTCGGCTTTGTGTGCTGACTCAATGAATGCAACGCTGCCGAGCCTAGATCGAAGTTCATGGCGGTACTTGTCGATCATTTCCGACACGAGTGCGCCTCCATACCCAAATGCGATGAAATGGATTTTGTGTGCACTGCTAGGAGCAATGTACTTGCGCCAGATGTGTTCGCAATGTTCCTCTTTCGTGGAAGAGCCTTCGATCGGCAGTTTTTTCGATTGACAGTCTTCTGGGTCGAAAAGAACTTGCGAGTTCATGTTCGGATTCGCGACGACGATACCATATCCTCTTCGCACGGCGTTTCGAAAGTATGGAAGCATACTCCCGACTGTTACACCTTCAGACAGCAAGAGATTCCGACTCCAGATACCTGTACTAAGACCTCTCGAGGAACAGACAAACACGAGCAATTGTCTCGCGAGGTCGTATCGCTGGGAGGTATGGAAGATACAGCGTGGCACGTCACTGTCGATCATCGTTCGGAAGCCGTCGACTGTCGAGCGGATGCTGGAAGAGGACGATCGGACGGAACTGTGGGATGACACGGTCGAGTTGGAAAAATCGCTTTTAGTCTGAGAGAAATCAAATGCCGGAATTGCCTGCTCTTCAAACCGGAGCTCATCGAGCATGAGCGAGTGGACGTGCTCGATGAGCGGCTGCAGCAGCTCTTCGCCATACTGTTTGATATCGTCGTCCGAGATCGGCTCGTTGGTCTTTTGATGACGCACTCGGCCGTCCGGATGCAGCTTGAACCGGTCGTTTGACCATAATTGGCCAACGTACGGTGTCTCGTTCTCGGCATTCGCCGGTAGTGCGATCGTATCCTCTGAAATGGTTCCCATGTCCCTACATCCTGCATTAGTTTATTCTTATTTGGCTAAGGCTAGAACAATAGACGTACATTTTGTTGACATAGCGGCGCATGGGTCCGATACTAACGTTGGAGCTCCGGGACGAGCTAGTCGAGCTGGAAGAGGCTCGAGCGGTCATGGACACGCCCAAGGAGAAGGACGATCGACCGCCGCTCGTGTCATCCGACTCTTGCACTGCCTCGCGGCCGGCAATGTTCATGCGAATCATGTCGTCCGATTCCAAGTCCGACGGAGATACAAAAGTGGACGAAAAATGATGTGTCCGAGGTCGCACCGTTTGAACAGTATCCACTTGCGTCGAAGAGAGTCAGCACCATACCTCGAACAAGACGACACGACGGCCTTGTTTTTGTATGGCACCTGATATCCAGCTGCTTCGGCGGACTCTTACGTTTAGTATGGACATGGTCTCAATATACTTCGTCGGGAGGACAAAGGGAACCAGGTCGGTCGCCTGAGGAGATTAGACGGCCGTTTAGTGCTCGTAAGCAACGGCCCGAAGCGCCTTCTTGCGACGAAGAATCCATTATTAAAGCGGCGAACTCGTTTGTCAATTGCTTACGTTCGAATCGAATCATCATCTACATAATGGACGCAAACGATGAAGCGGCGGGAAAGTATCGAGTCATTGAATGTCATCTTCAGTATCTGGTCTTTACCGTCATACATGGAGGATGAGCACCAGCATGCCGAGATCAAAAGTACAAAATAAAGGATACGCGTGTTTCTCGTCTTACTTTGATCCGCAGTCACGGTCATTCGGATCGGGCACAAAACTAGCTTCGCATGATGTGACAGAATCTAAAATTCCACAGACCCGTTACTGTTCACCGAGTTGTTGTCTCGCCTAGTTAATCGACCAGGATTGCCGTACACCTGGCGGTTTCTCGAAGCATCGGCGTCTTCAAACTGCCCGTTCGAGACTTGACTGTCTTCCGTTAATGCTTCAGCTGCCCACCACTTGGGCTGGTCCTGCGCTCCTCTTGCCGTATTGAATTCGTCGTCGTCATATCCGCTCATTTCACTTGCTCGGCCTCGAGCCGGTGGAGATGATGCCCTGGGAGGGGCGTTGAAACCTCCAGATGAACTTGAAGCTGCTGAAGATGACGACAAGATCGTACCTTCCTGAAGGCCAGAGCGGCGTCCACCTCTCTCGATATCAGGCGGTAGTTCGTCCTCTCTCAATGGCCCGCGTTTCGGTTCCCCCGACTGGCGTAATTGGTCAATTCGAGACCGCAAGGTGTCGTTCGATCCTGACGTCCGTGCGAATGGATACTGCGCTCGTTGTCCCGTTGGAGACGATCGGTAATCGGCTACTCGTGTTCCCTGATCAAAAGGTCCCAACTTGGAATTGTCAAAAGAGCTCGTATTGTCATACAAACTATCATCAGAGTGATTCGTGCGAGGTGGAGCCGAATGCTGAGGCCCGGTCACATATCCACGACTATAGTTGGCCATCATGGGAGGTTGAGTAGCATTATAATTGTTCGTGTTGGCTTGGACGGCAGGAGACCACTGATTATTCATGTTTGAATTCGCTGCGACGGTCGGTCCGCTCCCTCGATGAGCCGAAGGCTGACGAGGAACCGGCACCGGCTCCTGCTTTGAATACCTGTACGATTGTCCGTTCCCACTGGGATTTGAAAGCTGTGAACGTCTGTAAGGCGGTTGAGGAGGCGTTGTCGCTGCTGGCACGTAGCCAGTCTGTCTCTGCCGGTCACGCACCTGAATTGACTCCATGGCCTCTTCACGGCCTTTACGACGAGCCCGACGGAGACAGCAGCAACAGCAAAGCACGAAGAGAATTAAGAGGAGGGCGGCAGCGCCGACGATAATCCACCATATCCAATCCTCTAGACCAAAGAGGTCGTTAAATAACCCATCGCTGCCACTACCACTGCCATTCGCCATGTTTGACAGTTTATAGGAGTTGCTACTTGTGGGCTACAGTCGAAACGAAAGAAAGACTGGAGGCTGCTATGCCGCTTCGATATGCTTGAACCCAGTGGAAGGCCCGAGGAAGACTAACAATTGGACGCTACAATGGGTGCTTCCATCATCGACCTTTCTTACAGAATATTATGTCACTCCCTGCCGTCAATCGCGACGAGTGAAGAGACACAAACTACCTGTGAAATAGCATGCCATGGATTTTAGGTAGAAAAGCGGCTGGAAATTGACAACCTCTATTTCTTATATAAATCAGCCAATGAAGTGCAACTTTATCTCGATCCTTACGAGTCTCACGGACTGATAAGATGGATAGTCGCGAGGAGGATCCTGGGATTCTCCAGTATCTACTTCATGGAGACCCGAACGACAGAAAGGAATCGATGATTCGAAGCAAGGCGAAGAAAGCGAGTCGGACGAAGGGTAAAGACGCCAAGGAAGATGCCTTAAATACTCGGTTTATAATGGTCGATGAAAGCAGCCCCAAGCACGGACCTAGCAGACTCGATTTGGCTTACGTCAGCATTACTATCATCGTACTCGCTACCTACATGTTTTCAGTGCTTTATGTGCTCTATGACCCATTGGATGCAAAATTACCTGCTGCCGATCTGTACAAGCAGCCGATCGATGTCTCGAATGTAGGCATCAAAATCCTATCTCCACGATCTGATGCCGATATTTCTCTACCTGTTAAACTTGTATGGCGATTGGAAAACTACCCAGTCGAACCTTTGCACAAGTATGGGTCCGAAATGTTTGAATTTAAAGTATTTGTCAATGGTCAGTTGATAAGACGCGAAGTTTCCATCCTCCAACCACCACTGGGCGCCGAAGAGATATTGGCCTCAAATGTAACTGATAAAACGATGTACCTCACCTATCAAGAAGAGGTCCACCCTGGTCTGCTGGTAGAAGGTGGTGTCAACACGTTTTATGTTGAAGCAACCTTTGCTCACGCTGCAGATATGCTTGGAACGCTGTATCACATCTATGACGATGTTCGGATAGACACTACCCGGCTTCTAAATGATACTCCGCAGATTTATGTATGGTCCGAAGACCGAGCAGCAAACAAGCAGCCATTTTCGGTCCGTTACCTAGCAATGCGTACGGAGAAGCCTCTCATGTGTGTGTTCGATGGAAATTTGGAGTACTCGTATGACGATTTGGTGGAGGGTCTGGTCAAGATGGACGAGCTGGCGCCTGGTCGACACACGTTCCAGATGCGAGCTCAGACGGCGGAGGGGGAGACGGTGCAGTCGAACG